>CM040912.1:2462500-2742500 GCA_023029165.1 Gobiocypris rarus
ACTCTCGTTCACTCACTCACTTACACACTCGCTCACTCACACACTCACACACACACTCACTCACTCACTCACACACTCACTCACTCACTCACTCACTCACTCATACACTCAATCACTCGCTCACTCACACACTCACTCACACGCTTGCTTGCTTACTCTCGTTCACTCACTCACTTACACACTCGCTCACTCACACACTCACTCACACACTCGCTTGCTCACTCACTCACACACTCACTTGCTCACTCACTCACACACTCGCTTGCTCACTTACACACTCGCTCACCCACACACTCACTTACACACTCACACACTCACTCACACACTCGCTTGCTCACTCACTCACTCACTCACACACTCGCTCATTCACTCACTTACACTCTCACTCACTCACACGCTCGCTTGCTCACTCTCGTTCACTCACTCACTCACAAACTCACTCACTCTCACTCACTCACTCACTCACACGCTTGCTCGGTCGCTCACTCACTCACACACTCGCTTGCTCACTCACTCACACACTCGCTTGCTCACTCACACACTCACACACTTGCTCGCTCGCTCACTCTCTCTCTCTCTCTGAGAGCACAGGGAACACAGTCTCTGCTCTCGCGCCTGCCATCTCTGTCTGTGCCGTCCTCTCTCTATGGCCAGCCTGTGGTCACTCAGCCTGTAGCCTGGTACGAGCTCAGGTCACTGCGCTCCGTTGCTGGTAGAACTTTAGAGCTCTATTTTGGATGCTTATTAATAAGGGGTATTGTCCTAATTCAGCTCTGCACGAGTTGTTTGTTGTCGCTCTTTTTACTTTTAGGGTGCTTTTACAAATTTGGGTATGCAGAGTTTCAATTTCTTCTTTTTCCCATTTTGAAAAATCTTGTTTTTAGGGGTCCTCATATCTCGCTGCCATATAGTGCAATTGGTTCAATTATTGCTTTAAGGATTTTTTAGCCATGTTTGATGTGTAATTGTATTTTCTCTCTCTCGCTCTCTCTCTGGCTCTCTCTCTCTCAGATCTGCACGGAGGGCTGGTTCTGGTTCTGTCTGTAGTGGGTCTCCTCTCGTCTCAGGCTTTAGCCATGCTCAGCGTGTTCTTCGGCAGTGAAGTCATGCCCACAGTTGTGCGGTAATCTCTAGTTTTCATACACAACTAGCAATATTCAAGCTTTTAAAAGCCTGTCTCAGTGGACCACAGTGAGCTGATGTTGCCGTGTGTCTCCCTCAGCGGCGGGACGCTGGGTCTGATCATGGCCGCCGGCTGCGTGGGAATGGCTGCGTCTTCGCTGATGGAGCTGCAGAATAACGGAGGCTATTTCCTGCATCACGTGGTCTTCGCGTCCTTCGCCGTTCTCTCAGTGCTGTGCATCATGCTGCTGCCCGAGAGCAAACACAAACCGCTGCCGGACTCGCTGAAAGATGGAGAACGGCAGCGGCGCCCTTCTCTCTTCCTGTCACGCGTGAGCCGGGATAACCCGCCCCTGCTGCACACACAGCCGCACGCCGCCGAGTACAACCGCGATAGCTACTCGCGTCTCGTCAGCGCCACCAAGAAGATGCTCGCCAAAGATGCTGTGCCGTTCAAGATCTCCATTTCACCGCAAGCACCTCTACTCACCAGTAACGGCGCCGCTCCGGACGCCCATGAGGACTCGTCCTAGCATTTAACCAAAAATCACAGGTTTTCATCTCATGGCCTGGCCAGTTTGGTCACAGCGTCTTTTCCCAGGGAAGACGTCGTCCTGGTGCTTAAACGGTTGAGTGTTTGAAGTGTACAGTTATTTTGTATTTCTGCACAGATGTTGCTGCGAGACTCTGTCCATAGTTCATATGCTCTAACATCATGTCTCTCCTGGTTTGAATGAAGTTTCAGCTTTAGGAACGTAGTCACTTGAGAGCCATCGCCTGTCCACTTAGCCGGCGCGTCTCATGCCTCTCATTATGTAGTCTTGTGACTAAAGTCCGCATAACTCCCTTCACCTCACTGACCGGTGATTGTCCACTCAGAATCACGGTTTCATTTCCTCAGAATGGAGCAACTGGCACTCGATGACGTCAGAATCTCAAGGAAAGCTCATCTCTTTTGCTCCTCAGGTGAAGTTTTGTGGGGTCACATTCCTGTCTGTCTGCGGTTTCATCTCAGTCATGATGTTGTTGTTGTTGTTGATGATGATGATGTTGTTGTTGTTGTTGTTGATCATGATGATGTTGTTGTTGTTGATCATGATGTGATGATGATGATGATGATGATGATGATATTGATGATGATGATGTTGTTGTTGATATTGATGATGATGTTGTTGTTGTTGTTGTTGATATTGATGATGATGATGTTGTTGTTGTTGATATTGATGATGATGATGATGTTGTTGTTGATATTGATATTGATATTGATATTGATATTGATATTGATATTGATGATGATGATGATGATGATGATGATGATGATGATGATGATGATGATGATGATGATGATGATGATGATGATGATGATGATGATGATGATGATGATGATGTTGTTGTTGATATTGATGATGTTGTTGTTGATATTGATGATGTTGTTGTTGTTGATATTGATGATGTTGTTGTTGTTGATATTGATGATGTTGTTGTTGTTGATATTGATGATGTTGTTGTTGATATTGATGATGTTGTTGTTGTTGATATTGATGATGTTGTTGATGATGATGTTGTTGTTGATATTGATGATGTTGTTGATGATGATGTTGTTGTTGTTGATATTGATGATGTTGTTGATGATGATGTTGTTGTTGATATTGATGATGTTGTTGATGATGATGTTGTTGTTGTTGATATTGATGATGTTGTTGATGATGATGTTGTTGTTGTTGATATTGATGATGTTGTTGATGATGATGTTGTTGTTGTTGATATTGATGATGTTGTTGATGATGATGTTGTTGTTGTTGATATTGATGATGTTGTTGATGATGATGTTGTTGTTGTTGTTGATATTGATGATGTTGTTGATGATGATGTTGTTGTTGTTGTTGATATTGATGATGTTGTTGTTGATATTGATGATGTTGTTGTTGTTGATATTGATGATGTTGTTGTTGATATTGATGATGTTGTTGTTGTTGATATTGATGATGTTGTTGATGATGATGTTGTTGTTGTTGATATTGATGATGTTGTTGATGATGATGTTGTTGTTGTTGATATTGATGATGTTGTTGATGATGATGTTGTTGTTGTTGATATTGATGATGTTGTTGATGATGATGTTGTTGTTGTTGATATTGATGATGTTGTTGATGATGATGTTGTTGTTGTTGATATTGATGATGTTGTTGATGATGATGTTGTTGTTGTTGATATTGATGATGTTGTTGATGATGATGTTGTTGATATTGATGATGTTGTTGATGATGATGTTGTTGTTGTTGATATTGATGATGTTGTTGATGATGATGTTGTTGTTGTTGTTGATATTGATGATGTTGTTGATGATGATGTTGTTGTTGTTGTTGATATTGATGATGTTGTTGATGATGATGTTGTTGTTGATATTGATGATGTTGTTGATGATGATGTTGTTGTTGTTGATATTGATGATGTTGTTGATGATGATGTTGTTGTTGTTGATATTGATGATGATATTGATGATGATGATGTTGTTGTTGATATTGATGATGATGTTGTTGTTGTTGTTGTTGATATTGATGATGATGATGTTGTTGTTGTTGATGTTGTTGTTTTTCTCTCCGTGTGTGTCAAGCTGAATTGTGACAGAACCACGCCTGGCAAAGCAAGGGAACGCTTTTGTCACTTTTTTTTCTTGTTATTATTTCTTTTATTATTTGAAATGGAAATAATCTGAAGTTGTGCTGAATCCAGTGTCGACCGCCAGTGATGTCTGATCGATGAAGGAATAATTTTTGTAGCCTGAGAAGTCTAAAGAAAAACATTAAACTGAATAAATACAATAAAATACCACACAACTTTGATTAAAATAAATCACGACAGTAGCACAGAGTTATGGAAGTTTGTTTACCCATGGAATAAAAGATAATTGCCACTTTTTATCACACAATTGCAAGATATTTTATTCATAATTGTGCAAAATACAACCCCAAATCAGAAAAAGTTGGCACTGTGGAAAACGCAAATAAAAAAAGAAAGTAGTGATTTCTAAATTTACTTTGACTTGTATTTCATTGCAGACAATATGAACACAAAATATTTCATGTTTTGTCTGGTCAACTTCATGTAATTTGTAAAAATGCATCCTTTCCTGTCATTCAGACCTGCAACACATTTAAAAAAAAGTTGGGACAGGAGCAATTTAGGGCTAGTAATGAGGTAAAATGGTTAAATAATGATGTGATTTGAAACAGGTGATGTCAACAGGTGATTGTAATTATGATTTGGTACAAAAGCAGCATCCAAGAAAGGTCTAATCCTTTAGGAGCAAAGATGGGCCGAGGATCGCCAGTTTGCCAACAAATACGTGAGAAAATTATTGAAATGTTTAAAAACAATGTTCCTCAAAGAAAGATGGGAAGAGATTCGGATATTTCACGTTCAACAGTGCATAACAATTAAAAGATTCAAGGAATCTGGAGGAATTTCAGTGCGTAAAGGACAAGGGTGCAAGCCTAAGCTGAACAACCGTGATCTCCGATCCCTCAGGCGGCACTGCATCAAGAATTGTCATTCATCTATAAGCGATATCACCACATGGGCTCAGGACTACTTTGGCAAACCTTTGTCAATTACCACAATACGTAGTTACATCCACAAATGCCAGTTAAAACTGTACTGTGCCAAAAGGAAGCCCTATGTTAACAGTGTCCAGAAGCGCCGTCGACTTCTCTGGGCTCGGAGGCATCTGGGATGGACCATCACACAGTGGAAAGCGTGTACTGTGGTCAGATGTCACAGAAATACAAGTCAAAGTAAATTTAGAAATCACTTCTTTTTTTTTTTTTCCATACTGTCCCAACTTTTTCTGATTTGGGGTTGTAGTCAAAATTATTAGAAATGAAGTCAGAATTATGAGATATAAACTCATAATTGTGCAAAATAGTCAAAATTATTAGATATGAAGTCAGAATTATGAGATATAAACTCATAATTGTGAGATATTAAATCAAAATTATGATATAAAGTCGGAATTATGAGATATAAACTTATAACTGTGCAAAATAGTCAAAATTATGAGATATAAACTCATATTTGAGAGAAATCATGAATTGTGGGGTATAAACTTGTGCAGCCGTTGATTTGGCCCGAGGTCAGAAAAGATACAGATGAAATAAACATTTTGGAATGAATCTCTATCCGCTTTCAGTTCCTTTAAGAATTTTTATAGGCCTACTCATATACAGCTTTTTTCCCTGTATTTTTTCTTTGTTATGTTTGTGTCAGCATGACATCCGACATCCGGCTCCTCAGGAACAGATGTAGGGCGGGGCTTGATTTTGATTGGATGGTTGTGGTTTGCTATTGGTGCATCTCATGTGAGTGACAGGTGGCCCCGCCCTCGTCATCGGAGACGAGAAGAGGGAGGAAGTCATGTCACCTCTCTACCTGTTTAATAAGCAAATGATCAGATAAGCTCTAAAAAACACGATATTTTCACTTCGCCAATCATATTACAGTAACAGGATGAACAGGTACTATCATGGCATGTACATTAGGATCTTTGCGGAACACACTGATCAAAAGTATGAATCATATTTAGAAGTGTCAACTCGCTTTACAACCCATCATCAGTATGAACTGTTTTATTATTTGTCCTGTTTTGAAGTAGTGACTAGTCAACCTGATAGTCTACCATGTCATGTAATATCATAAACATGACATCATTAAAGACATGTGATTAGTGACGGGGTTTCCCATCATAATCGATTTTCCACTGTCGACCACGTGACGTGTGGCGTCACGACTGAAGTCACGTCCAATGCGGAAGTGAATGCTAACCGAGCGGTCGCCCAAACATTCTCCCGAAACCGACTGATTGCCAGCGCCTGAAGAGGAATTCACATGTAAATATGGCGTTTGTTATATCTTATGTACCGCATTTATGATGATTTGTTAATGTCTGTAGGTTTTGTTTACTTTGTTTACTGAATTAGCTAATCTAGCCGCTAATCGAGTCTCTTCCTGGTTTGGACCCTCAGAATCCTTAACAACTCAAAAACGGCTTAAATATGATTTATGCGTTGTGTAGTAATCAGTTTAGAAGCATCAAATCGATCCATATAACGCTGTTTTGGCTAACTGTCGCGACTCATACTAGTTAGCATATCTCAGGGAGTCGGTAACAAACAAGCCAGTGTTTTTAAACAGATAAGCGAGTATCCAACAAAAAAGTGCTGGATTTTTTAACATATTTTTTTGGAAATTTTCCTTGGAATTCTTTGTAGTACTCGTAAATACCGTTAAAAAGTATTTGTAACTTAACCGCGGTATTTTGAACGGATACCATCGAAATGGTACAGATAATGCTTTTTGACATTAGGGACTACTTTTATATGAAATGATAAGGTTTCTAATAGCAAGCAAACTTGTGATGTCATGACTTGCCAGTCAGGAGGTGTATCTCCAACATCTGTGTATCTGTAGCTTCAATAACATACTATTATGACTTTCTGTCCCTTTACCCTGATGTTTGTTTCGGCAGAGCCCCATCATGCTTGGTGGAGGGTTCAAATCCGAGAGACTCCGCGTCAACCTCAGGCTGGTCATAAACCGCCTCAAACTTCTCGAGAAGAAGAAAAGTGAGTTTGATTTGTCTACGAGTGGCACATATTTGGGGTAAGTTGATCTAACTGAATTGAGTCCGTTTTATCTGAATTAGCCGAATTAGCCCAGAAGGCTCGCAAGGAAATCGCAGACTACTTATCATCGGGCAAAGATGAGCGTGCGAGGATCCGCGTCGAGCACATCATCAGGGAAGATTATTTGGTGGAGGCCATGGAGATCCTGGAGTTATACTGCGATTTGCTGCTCACCCGATTCGGCTTAATACAGTCCATGAAGTGAGTAACCTTTTTTTCTCTCATTAAATGTGACTTTATGCTCTTGGACTGCGTCCAAAATCACATACTCTCTTGAGTAGGTAAGCAATTACTGTAATTATGATTCCCCCATGATTCTAAACGGACAACTAAACAGCATGTCATTTACTAGAGGTTCTGACAAAATGTTAATTACAGTCTATTTAATTAAATGTTTAAATAATTTGAATTATTTAATTTTTTTTATCAGGTTGAATGAATGATTCAATGAATCACTCATAAAGACTTCAATTGTTTCATTACTGGATGAATCAGTGTTTTTGAACGAATCTCTTGAATGAATGATTCAATGAGTCACTCATAAAGACTTCACTTGTTTCATTAGTGGATGAATCAGTGTTTTTGAACAAATCTCTTGAATGAATGATTCAATGAATCACTCATAAAGACTTCAATTGTTTCATTACTGGATGAATCAGTGTTTTTGAACGAATCTCTTGAATGAATGATTCAATGAGTCACTCATAAAGACTTCACTTGTTTCATTACTGGATAAATCAGTGTTTTTGAACAAATCTCTTGAGTGAATGATTCAATGACTCACTCATAAAGGCTTCACTAGTTTCATTAGTGGATGAATCAGTGTTTTTGAACAAATCTCTTGAATGAATGATTCAATGAATCACTCATAAAGACTTCAATTGTTTCATTACTGGATGAATCAGTGTTTTTGAACGAATCTCTTGAATGAATGATTCAATGAATCACTCATAAAGACTTCAATTGTTTCATTACTGGATGAATCAGTGTTTTTGAACGAATCTCTTGAATGAATGATTCCATGATAAATACAGTTGTCTCCACCTACTGGTGTAACACTTCAATTTATACAATCTTTATTTTAAAGTGTCAAGTTTCTTTCAGGTGATTTGCTCTATTTTGATCACTATTATAGACATTAGTGTTTATATCCGAACCAATAACTTAACTCAATTCTTCTGTGATGAGTTGAATGATTGTAAGACAGAAATAATGATACTGTGTGGTTGGAAAGCTGTTTCTTATCTACGTGACAGCTCTCTCTGGATCAGAACACCGATCTGAACGTCTGCTGTGATTGTACTTGTCAAAGGTTTAATAGACATAGAGACGAATCACTGACATTTAGAAATAAGATCATGTGGGTGTTTGAGTCGAGATCGCCATCTTTTAATGATGAATCATGCAGCTCTTCTAGCTGTTTTTGGCCTACTATATAGTAGGGAAGTGTGTTATTTCAGATGCAGCCTGTTCTTTAATCTCTCCATCCTCTCTTCAGGGAACTGGACCCTGGCCTACAGGAAGCAGTGTCCACGCTCATCTGGGCTGCTCCTCGACTGCAATCGGAAGTGGCGGAGCTGAAGATTGTGGGTAGAATTAGTCTCTGTTTTAAATGTGTTTCTGGAGATCAAGTATGGCTCATTAATGTCTTTTTCCTCCCACCCTCCTTCACAGGTTTCAGATCAGCTATGCGCCAAATACAGCAAAGAGTATGGAAAGCTATGTAGGACAAACCAGATTGGAACAGTTAATGATAGGGTATGATGAAGCTTGCTTGTTTTAGAGGTGGTCATCATTTCATTAGGGCATTTGTGTAGTCAATTAACGTTTGAAGTATTACATTTTTGGGATTTAACAGTAAACCTGCGCTGTATGTTACCTCAAACCATGCTTGTTAAAGGGATAGTCCACCCTAAAATAATGTCTCATGATGTTCCAAACCTGTATGACCGTAAAAGAAGAGATTTTGAAGAATGTAGGGATCCAGACTTCCCATTGACTTCATAGTAGGAAAGAAAATATTGTTAGTCAATGGGTGCCGTTACCAACATTCTTCAAAATATTTTTGTTTTACAGAAGAAAGAAACTCACACAGGTTTGGAAAAACATGAGGGCGAGTAAATAATGACAGAATTTCCATTTGTGGGTGAACTATCCCTTTAAAGCCAAGCCATATACTGAATATCATAGATATTGAATGTGAGATCTACTTTTAAGCTTGTGTTTTCATATCGGGCCGTCTTTCTCTAGCTCATGCACAAATTGAGCGTGGAAGCCCCTCCCAAGATTTTGGTGGAGCGTTACCTCATTGAGATCGCCAAGAACTACAACGTCCCCTATGAACCTGATGCCATGGTTCGGGTAGGAATCGATTTCCTCTTCCTTTCCAGCTAAGCTCACCTCTGTAAGCCGCACTTGTTTGAAACTGTTGTAACATTGACAGCCAGAGGTGTGCCCGGGGGAAGAGGCCGATCTGATTGATGTGAACAGTGACTTCAGGAAGCCAGGAGGGGGTGGAGGAGGAGGAGGAGGAGGAGGAGGAGGGTTCACTGCTCCCGCTGTCGGCATGCCTATGCCCATGCCAATGCCCATGCCCACAGCTTTCAACTACCCACCGGCCAAAGGAGCTGTAAGACTAACATCTAACTAGCTGATTTCACGTGAGCTGAGCTGCACGATTCGGGATAAATTGAGAATCCCTTTTGGTTAAAATAGAAATTCTTATTCAATTCTGAATAGACAACTAAACAAAATGACAAAAGTTTCTGACAAAATGTTAATTGTTGCTGTCTATTAAAAATATTTAATTAATTAGATTTTTTTTATAGGGTTGAGTGAATGATTCAATGACTCACTCATAAAGACTTCACTTGTTTCATTACTGGATGAATCAGATTTTTTGAACGAATCTCTTGAGTGAATGATTCAATGACTCACTCATAAAGACTTCACTTGTTTCATTACTGGATGAATCAGTGAATCATTCATTCACGAGATTTGTTCAAAAACACTGATTCATCCAGTAATGAAACAAGTGAAGTCTTTGAGTGAGTCTTTGAATCATTCATTCACGAGATTTGTTCAAAAACAAAGACTCACTCATAAAGACTTGACGTGTTGCATTACTGGATGAATCAGTGTTTTTGAACGAATCTCTTGAGTGAATGATTCAATGACTCACTCAAAGACTTCACTTGTTTCGTTACTGGATGAATCAGTGTTTTTGAATGAATCCTCTGTGATGAATGATTCAGTGACATACTGTCATGTGTCTCCACCTACTGGTGTAACGATCTAATGATGCAATCTTTATTTGAAGTGTCAAGTTTATTTCAAAATGTGATTTGCTCTATTTTGATCGCTACCGTAGACATCAGTGTTTATATCTGAACTATAAACTTTTATCCCAGTACTTCTGTGATATTTAATTCAGTTAATCGTGCAGCTCTACATGACCAATCAGAAAAATTCTGTCTTTTAAGCTCAAAAAATCTGTTTCAGATAATGTTTTCCCCTTTACAGGAGGCCTTTAATGGTCCCGTTGGCACTTATGATGGCTTTAGCAACTTCCAGCCCCCAGCGAGAGGAGCGCAGCCCCCACAGCTCCCCAGCTGCCCCCCCACCTACGAGTCTGTAAGTTCAAGTGCTCACCACCTCCCACCCTTCCAGACAGACGGAGATGACCTGTTCACCTCGCAGGGAAGAGCCGTTTATTACAGTTCACATCCTGTCTAAGTCCCGCTCTGTTGTCCGTCCTAAGGGGCCGGTTGCACTAGCTGGACCTAAAACATTTGGGTGTAAGATCTACGCTAGGCTACATCCACCAACCAGACGCAACTAGATGATGCACGTCCACACTGACACATTCTACCATTCCCAACAGTTACAAACTTTGACAATAACAAGTGAAAAACTACGTAGTAGGGAAGAATTTGATTTGGGACACTACGCTTAGATGGTGCAACAGGTTTTGATTCTACACCTTTTCCGCCCAGCCTAGTCTTACACCCGGGTTGCACGTCCAGCTGGAGCGACCGGCCTCTGATGTCACACAGGGAGCCTCCGCAGGCATGAGCTACGGATCGAAAACACTGCATTCTGATCTCTCCAGCACCACGTGTTTGGCTTTTCTTTTGTTGGAAGTTTTGGGGAAATGCTTTCTAAAGGGATAGTTCACCTAAAAATGAAACGCCAGACAGGTGACGGCACCCATTGACTTCTATAGTAGGAAAAAAATAGAAGTCAACTGTTTGGTACCTGACATATTATTTTGTGTTCAACAGAAGAAAGAAACTACAGGATTGGGGGGTGAGGAAATGATGACAATTTTCATTTTTGGGTGAACTATCCCTTTAATATTTAAGTTGCCATACGCTGTATGTGAGTCTTGCACACAAAAGGTGAATCTCACATGGGCTGCAAAGAGCAGATCATCATCTCAAAATGAGAAGAAAAAACATGCAATTGTATTTTGCATAAAGACAATGAAGATGTGATTATCATTATAATTAAGGGGATTGATTAAAATGTCATTGGAATATCACCCAACATGTTTCATTGCCTTTGATGATTTTTTCTTCTGATTTTGCTGTTTGAGACGTTCACCTTGAAGCGTTTCCCCAGAAACTCCTCCACTGAGCATGAGATGTTTACAGGACACTTCTATTGACAAGCGCACTGACAGTCGGGAGCCTCATTTATAAAGTGCACGCGTGACCGGGTTTGATCATCCGACGTCATACTAATCTTTATTTATAAAGGCAAACATTCTCTTATGCGGACACCAACTCTTGAATTGAATAAAGTTATCAAACACCTTTCTTAACTGCATAAATAATACATTAAATATAGATGAATCCTTTTAATATGATTAATCCCATCCAAAATAAAAGTTTACATAATATATATGTGTGTACTGGGTATAATTATTACACACATGCATGTGTATATATTTAAGATAAAAAGTTTTGTTTATATATAAAATATTTTTATTCATATATAAATACAGTATTTACATGCAAGTATTTCTTAAATATACACATGCATGAGTGTGTATTTATATACACACATAATAATTATACCCAGTACACACACACATATATATATGTCAGCTTTTATTTTGGATGTGATTCATTGATTTGACAGCACTAATATATACACATTTAATCATATTTGTGTTCTGTGAGTCGATGTAATGCTTGTTCACATCTAATTCTGCGATTGTGGGATGCACTTTTTTGTGCATATGGATGTTTTACAGGAACATCTGGGAAATGGCTGTTTGGTGACATTTAGGATGGTCTTTATAAATGAGGTGTCCGTGTTCACTAACTCACAGATGGATTGTTTTACAGTAACGAATACTAATTCTTCACCGTACGAGTCCAGCAGGGTTGATTATTAGTGATAGTTGCTGTGAGTCGTTGTTAACCTGTTTCATGTGTTCTTTAAGATCGATGACTTGTCAATCAAACCCTGTGATTCTTCCCAGGTCATCCCAGGTATGTGCTCCGTCCTAATATGATTTTCCCCTCGCTCATATTATGATAATCTCATAAGCTGTGTTTTCTCTTTAGGCCCGTCTCCGTCTGGTCAGATCTACGACAACTCCAACCTTCCCGAACTCCCGTCCGTTCCCGACACACTCCCGGCCTCCTCCTTCGGAGCGAACGCCAACGCCTCGGACGACATCGACTTCGACGACCTGTCACGACGCTTCGAGGAGCTCAAGAAGAAGACCTAATCGCCCAATCGCAGAAGAGTCAATGTTTCCTGTCCATATTCACATACTCAGATCTTCTGGTGGAGGTGGCATATCATATTTCTTACCTAACACAATGAAGGATGGGATGCAGGATAGACACGGGGCAGAAATGTATACAAATGGACTACTGACCGAACGCTTCCTTTTTATGAGCACTTTGCATAGACTTCTGCTAGACTTCATCTGTAGTGTAATCGCTGCTGACAATATCTAACAGTCCCCACCCGAGCAAAAAAGCAGGTTTAACCTGTTGCCATTATTAACTCCCAGAATTGCGTAACGGCCTGTTTTTAAATGACTGAACCTTCATAACACAGATGTCATGGGTCGCTCGTGCATCACAATGCTTTGCAAAGTGACTCAGCGTTTTAGTTATTGACAGGAAGTCGTTTAGACGTGATGCTCGAAGCAGAATCTGACCCTAACATTTAATAAATCAACTCTTTGTCCTGAAGTTTGTGTTCATGTCACCCTGTTTTTATTCGACCGGAGAGGAAATGCTTTTCATTTGGTCCACAGTTGATAACACTCCTTGTTTCTGGTCTTGTCTGAGTTTGCCTTGGTTCTTAAACTGTGGCCTTGCCGTTGCACCCCTTTCTCTGGGACACGTGACTATCTGACAGCTCCTTTAATAAGTCCTTCACATGCTGATTCTTCTCTTCGGTGGGGCTTTTACCACTGTCCATGTCTTGAGTTTGGATTGTATAGTAGGTTTTATATGTGTGACTTCTTTTTCCTTTACTTTATAACACTAATTTGAAGTTTTTCCTCCCTTTCAAATCATCTAAATATGATTCTGGTAATGTTTCGGTATGTTTGATGCTGATTTTAGCTTGCATTGTAAACATGCCATGTAATAAAGTATATTTGCTCATAACTTTATGACTTCTCCTGAAAGAGGAATGGGTTTTTTTTTCTTCCAAACAAAAACACATTCACATCACAAACCTTACTAAACATCTGAAACCAGTGTTTCCATTAATATCTGCCATATAATGCTTTAAATGATTTAACCACTAGAGGGCGAAGTAATGCAACTAATAATCAGAACAGGTTTTCCTCACCCGCTTTGGCTCAGTTTGGGATTTTTTCCTCAACCTGTGCACATCAATTCTTATTAATTTAAGCAGATGTACAACCGTATAGAATTAAACGTATGTTTAATTCTCAGTGAAGCCGTTGCATGCAAAATTATCCATTTCATTTACAAAATCTGTCATACGTTATTGTATATCACATAAATACCTATGACATTTTTACATGTAATATATTGCTACAAAAATGAATGCAAATGTGCATATTCTAATCTATATCCTACTATAGTTTTGATGGCATTTGGCACAAAAACTGGTTTTGAAGCATGAATTAAATGTTTTGGGTGAGTTAGTACATTTTGCAGTTGTGTAATATGAGTTTTGGGTCCTCATATGTACACTATGACCAGATGCCCTTCTCAGGAAATATCTGTGTACACTCGAAACCACTGAAACGACTCAAAACGATGTAGTATACATGCTAGACCAGTGTGTGGCGCTGTAATTCTGCTACAGAGTTACACTAATAAACGGAGAAGAAAAGTGGGTTGTGGTGGCAAAATCTCCAAAATAAAATAAGTGAAGTTCACAATGTAATTTCGGGAGGAGTGAACCCTTCTAATGTTCCAATGAACCCCCAAAGCATCTAAGCAGCCTCTACCTCCTTCAGGCATCAGTTGTTTCGCATCCCTCCACCTACTTACATTTAGGCATCTCGTTTCCCGTTCTCTTCTTCCTAGCACTAGTAGTCCCTGGGGGTAAAACGAAGCTTGAGTAGAAGCGGCTTCCTCAAGCCCCTCCACCGCGGACAGCAAGCCAAATACGCTTAAATCTCATTAGCTAAAGAGTATCTGGGTAAACAAACTCGTGAAATAAATAAATGTGCTACTTACCAGGTTGTTTTATTAACACATACCCCAACCCTAAACCTGCCCTTACAATAATGCAAATACAGTAATTAAATGAGGCAGTATTGAGGTGTGCATGCCCAGTGGCCGTAGCTGAATCAGAAATTGCCCCTATACCCTTAACTAGGGCACTATTTGAGGGGACAGCCATTTGTAGTGGTGTCCGAAACCATAGTGGACATGTTCGAGTGCACTCATTCAATCCCACAATGCACCACAATAACGAGTGTGCAGTCGATATACACTCATCGGCTGTCCGACTTCACACACTCGTTTCATTCACTCCTTTGAAGGAGCTCAGCTCAGTTGACTGAGCTGTATTAGTGGATTAAAGAAGGGAATAGTGAATGAGGCTTTAGGGGGCGATTTCGGATTCAGCCCTAGTCTTTACCGTGCGGGACGTGGTGTGATGACATCACCATTTCACAAAATCTAGGGTGTATTCAGGATGATTTTTTGTCTTGGAAAAAGTGTCCTAATCATCCTGAATTCACCCTACGGATTGGCTGTACACACGAAAACGCAAGGGTGTTGGTTTAAAAAAAATACCGGTTTCAGGCTCTTAAAACAGCGGATCCGTCTGGACGTACACAGCTAAATGCGTCTCCGTGTGGACGGGCCTGTATTGCCTAAAGTATTGGGATGCCCCTCCAAATCCCTGAGTTCAGGTGTTCAATCCCTTCATAGCCACAGGTGTATAAATCAAGCACTGGGCATCTAGTCTCTACCATTCCATGCCTCTATTTGTGGTTTGTTTGGACAAATTGGTTGTATTATGGATGTACACCTGGTATTAAGATGCGTTTTGGTCGATCGGATCCCAAGTAGACGAGGGAGACATTCCCGTTCACACCTGGTGTTTTAATTTTGTGTCTCTTTTGTCCACTTTCACCCACTTCTGTCCTGATTTCTTCGAGGTGTGCGTACATTTATGGTGTTTATCCAGATCTTTCGATCTAATGGATAAAATAAGCTCATTTAATTTACATATGAACACGCCCAGAGACGACTGACAAACACACAGAGAGCATCCGCTTTAGTTTCTGCTCTGACAGACACAAGACCAGCTGAACGCTGTGAGTGTGTGTTAGACATCAGGAATGGAGAGAGCACATTGTGCTTGGTATGTTTTTCATCTTTAAACTAAACTTGGGTCTCCAGCCGACAACGTTTAAATCCCGTCTGGCTAGCGCGCATCCCATAATGTTCCCGCATTAGGTCAGTAGGGGTATATTAGGGTGTCTGTTCCAATGCATTTGACCACATGAGCGTCTACACTACGAAAGCAATGTGTTTAACACTACCTCTGGAAGTGGTCAGAAGTGGACAAGCTGTATTTAGAGTATTTAGCTGTATTAAGCTAAATTTAGAGTATTAAGCTGTATTATTTAGAGTATTAAGTATTTTAGAGTATTAAGCTGTATTTAGAGTCGTCCACTTGTGATCCGATCGACTTAAATGCATCTTAATACCAGGTGTAAACAGGACCTCTGTGTGGCACAAGGCCAGAGCTTTAGCAAGGCATTGGTATATTAGATAGTGAGCGGTCCGGACAGCTCGGACTCCCCGGCTCTGGTTCGGAGGGGAGAATGAGGTGTACATGAGACACTGGCTGTGAGCGTTCCTCCAGGAGCTCAGTTCACCTCTGAAGAATAAACACAGAGCCGGAGTAACATCTGTATGTGCCTGCTAACACATCTGGCCTGAAGCAGGGCACAGCTTCCTGATAATAGCGTCAGCTACGACTCCTGTTATTCGGAGAGAGAGTACCAGATAAATGTTTACTAGCTGATTTGTAATTTACAGTTTCAGCACATTTTTACAATTTTCAGCCCCTGAAAGTTTCACCTGTATAGATTTTATATTGCATGTTAAAATGAGTAAATTATGGCTTTGCAAAGAGTCTTTGTATATGATAACGATGTGGTGCATGATGATATACTTGAGAAAGGAGTGTCCT
This sequence comes from Gobiocypris rarus, assembly GCA_023029165.1. Lineage (NCBI taxonomy): Eukaryota > Metazoa > Chordata > Actinopteri > Cypriniformes > Gobionidae > Gobiocypris > Gobiocypris rarus. The sequence continues at coordinate 2,478,970 of CM040912.1, forward strand.
CTATAAAGTGCTATTTTTACAGTTTCTTCATTTTGTTTTGGAGGTCTCCTACAAGAAGTTATGTAACAACAAAGGTCTGTTTCATTTTCTCATAATATTTATTGCACATTACCATATTGTTCAATGATTCTCCAACGACTCAATGGATGAATCAGTGTCTCTAAATCCCTCCTTTCCGTGATCTACTCTGCTCTGATTGGTCAGATGGCCCAGTCTGTTGTGATTGGTCTACTCTGCTCTGATTGGTCAGATGGCCCAGTCTGTTGTGATTGGTCTACTCTGCTCTGATTGGTCAGATGGCCCAGTCTGTTGTGATTGGTCTACTCTGCTCTGATTGGTCAGATGGCCCAGTCTGTTGTGATTGGTCTACTCTGCTCTGATTGGTCACAATTAGCCCTATTAGCATAGCTCCTCCCCTGAGTGAGCTGCACACCGTCCCCCATGTTTATCTCCGCTCCAGAGCATTCATCAGCACCATTCAAATAAGAAATGTATTCTTATTAAAACTATTAAAGTTATTCAGCAGTGAATTTTCAGCTGCTGCCACTTTAATAGATCTAATATCACAGATCTAATATGCGATTTATTTAGTTCACAGACATAACCGACTGTCAAATACACATACAGGTTACATTAATACTTTAAGCAAAATGAGCCACATGAGCATAACAGGCAGAGACGATAAGCAAAAACAGATGTTTTGTTTGTTGTTGGCAGAGTCAGTACAGGCTCCGCCCTCTTCTGGAAAAGGGGCGGGGAGAAGCAGCAGCTCATTTGCATTTAAAGATACATGCACGAAAACAACGTCAAATATTTTGATTGATACACTGAAATGCATTGGAAAATACGTTTTTTATTGAAGGTAAATACATTTTACAGAGTATTTATGGAGTTAACTGAGACATATTCAGTGTTTTTTTAAGAATGTAATATAGCTCTCAGACTAAGCAAATCTCAACAATTAGAGCAAAAAAACACAGCAGCACTAGTTACCAAAATGTGAGTGTTATGATGAGAATCTGCTGTTCTAGTAATTTAAACAATGTCTAATGATACTGACCACCATGTACATCTACATTCATAGTTTCAGACAGTCGTTTTTTAATCTTTAACATTTGACAAAATTGTTTTTTTTCAAAGGAATTAGAAAACCCACTTTTGTTTTTCGATTTGATCAGAAAAACAAACATCGTTATTGTAACCGTATAGACTAAATAGCTTTTTTTGATACAAAGTTCTGTACACATAGGTATTTCACTAAAACGCTAACTTGAAAAATAAAGTCGGATTATAAACTGCAAGAGACAGCGAGACGCCAGTCATTCACATAGTTATGAAAATGGCATCCTCTGTTCCCAACACCAAAATCTAGAATAAAATTGGGTGAATTTGATGACAAAATCTCAAACCAGGCATCTTCCTTCGCAATTTTGAATTTGAGGCGCGACACAATCAGGATATTGATCTCCCAGCGTATTCCTCACATTTTGTCTTTTGCTCTGTAAATCAAAATAGTAATATTAATATGGTAAAACTGTCCAGATATTGGCACAGAAAGCGTGATTGTGTTGTTTCGAGAGCATATTCTCACCCTCCAAGAGCAGATTGACCTCCTCGTTGTTCTCCACAGCTACTGGCCTCAGGATCATGGCAAAGAAGATTGCCACAAATATCACCTGCCATGTTATGAAAGAGAACAGTGATCTCAATTATTTATCCAAATTTAACGAAATTGAGAGCAAACAGAGACTGTTGGTTAAAGGAATAGTTCACCTAAAATCAGTGGCGGCTCTAGCCTGGATACCAGCCGAATTTAGCCCGCCCACAACATATTTGCTCGGGGAAATTCGTTCAAGTGAACGGTATTAGTGGACTAAAGTAGGGAATAGTGAATGAGAGTTTAGGGGGTGATTTCAGATTCAGCCCTGGGGAACGACAGATGACGTCAAATGCTGAGATTTTCTTCACTTATCGGTGATTTTGTAAACCACGCACGAAAAATGAGAAATCTAGCCGAAATCTAAATTTTCTGTGCATAATCAAAACAAAAAAGTGTAAACAGGCAGTTTTATCTTTCCACGTTATTCCATTACAAATAAGAAATGAAATGATCAGATGATGATGACTCTCTGACCTACTTTCTCTTCCTGTAAGATCATCCGACCTCTCGATGATGACCTCTGACCTCTGAGTTCAATTTAAAATGCTCTATATTCAACATTTAAAAATTCAAATTCAGGACTATGTAAAATTCAACATAATATTCATTTTTGTTAGATTACACTTCATACATCACACCACATACTCAATAATTCAGATTTACACAATTCAAATTCAGATCTTTTTGTCATATTTCTAGCTCCATATTATTGGGTGAACTAACCCTTAACCTATCAACCTAAGTCGTTTTATTTGGCCATGTACTTTACACTCTGCAATCTCTACACGTTAAAAAAAAAATCATTTCAAGTTAATTTATATGATCATGCATGCTCAATTTATAAAAGCAAAATTAAAGCATTTATTTGACGTTTTGCCTATCTGCTCTCTGTTAGCGGACTCTTTGCAAAGTTAGCATAGGTGTAAGGGCGTTGCTAGACATAAAGCTCTACCGGGGCAAAGACCCCTCATTACTTTTTTTCTTGAAAGCCTTCAACAAGTAACAAGTACTGGGGAAGCCAATAAACATGTAGAGATATTAATAGGCCTATTTATTAAAATATTTATCTAAGTATCTTCTATAGACTCCGTATTTCATATAAGATTTAGTGAAACTATGGGTGGACCTCCCTGTGGGAAAATGTTGTGTATTTTATTGTTAAATTAATTAATCTGGTGCACGTTGAGAGTTCAAAATTAAGAGCTCTAACCCATATTTGTGCAAATTGAGCAAAGAAAAAGTCTTGACTTCAAGCTTTGACTTGAACCTCAACTTTAAGGGGGACTCTTACACTACATAATAGTAATAATAATAATAATTAAAGCTGCGAGCAGCGATATGCCCCAAGTCGGTGGCACCGCCACCCTGGTGGCTTCAGGGCAACTGTGCCCGACCAGTCATGATGAGCACCTTTGGTGGTAGGTTGACCCAGACGATTTTACAAAATTTACAGTGTTTTTCACACTTTAAGGCGCACCGGATTATAAGGCGCACCTTCAATGAATGGCCTATTTTAGAACTGTTTTCATATATAGGGCGCAACGGATTATAAGGAGCATAGAATAGAAGAGACTGCAGTCAAACGTTTGCGTTATGCATCCACTAGATGGAGCTGTGCTAAAGGGAATGTCAACAAAACAGTCAGATAAAGTCCAACTTTATTAAGCGATCTGACAGCTCCGTTCACTCGTTGTTCAAACGTTGATGTGCATATAAACAATATCTCCCAGCCTTGCTAACTTTTCTCCCAAACATGGAGGGGAACTTTTCCTTAATTTAGTAAAAGAAAAGGTGCGGCTTTGTAGTTTACCAGTCGTACTGAAACATTTTATTATTATTAAATTGTTTTTATTGGTTTTTCATACTGAAACATTTTGACAGAGCGCCTTGATCCATATATAAGGCGCACTGTCGTTTTTTGAAAAAATGAAAGGCTTTTAAGTGCGCCTTATAGTGCGGAAAATACGGTATATAAATTGTAAAGCAGTCCCTCCAGAAAAACGCGAGTATGCGATCGCCTGATTTAATGCATAATCAGCCAAAGTCTGCATATTTATGCGGAAGCCGATTTTTTCAAATACGCCGCACTTTCACCGCATGAATTGCTGATTTTTGCACACAAAATATGTGGCCTTGCATGATTTCATAATCCCTGCATTTTCATTGCAATAAAGTCACATATATTTTAGCAGAAAGTTGAAAAATGTTGCGTTTACTTCGCACAAGAGCCGCCATTTCTGCCTTTTGTCATGGGAACGCTATGAAGTAACGTAACGACGTGCCGTGAACATCAACCACCCCGCCAGTGAGCTACGCAGTTATAGGCTGAATCTGAAATCACCCCCATACCCTCAAATAGGGCATTATTTGAGGGGCCAGCCATTTGTAGTGGTGTCCGAAACCATAGTGGACGTTATTGAGTGCACTCATTCAATCCCACAATGCACCGCAATAACGAGTGTACAACCGATGTACACACAACGGCTGTCTGACTTCAATCACTCGTGATCATTCACGCCTTTAATGAACTGTATTAGTGTATTAACGTAGGGAAAAGTGATTGAGGTTTTGGGGGGGCAATTTCGGATTCAAACCGTTTTCATTCTCACAGTGGACTGGTGTCGTTTCATTCAGGAGTTGATGCAACTTAACAGTTGTAATATTGAACTTTTTTGTTACCAGTGGGTTAAATCATACTAGGCTAGTTAAAAAAAACCTTCCAGTTGTAAGTATATTATTAGTATGTTAAGTTACAGTAAGAGATTGCACTTAATTTAACAGAAGATGCCTGTTTTGTATAGCTACCTCTGTAAAACAGGAAGCACTATATATATACAGTCCCTGACAAAAGTCTTGTCGCTTGTGTACAAATTGACCTGAAGTGCAGCTGAAATATATTTCTTATCAAGATTTTTTTTTTTACAAGAAATGGCTCATTTTAATCCCAACAGCTTTTGTAATAATGTGTCAGTGCAAAATGTTCTAATATTCTAATATTTAATAGTAGTATAATAGTATAAATAATAGGGCCGGGACTTTAACGCGTTAATTAAGATTAATTAATTGCGTGACTTTAACGCGTTAATTAAGATTAATTACGCAAAAATTGATAACAATTTTAACTTATTTTTGCACCGCGGAACGTTTTTTAATGAATGAGTTTCGACGGACCGTTTATACTGGAACACCAACTAGCGTTCTTGACTTCTGAACACAACAAACCACAGTGAACTGTATTAGTGTATTAACGTAGGGAAAAGTGATTGAGGTTTTGGGGGGGGGCAATGATTCAAACCGCCATTCTCACAGTGGACTGTGTCGCCTCATTCAGGAGTTGATGCAACTTAACAGCGCTGTAATATTGGAACTTTTTTGTTACCAGTGGGTTAAATCATACACCTCAAACCAAAACGCTGGACATAAATAAATAAACAAAATTTTGTTGATTAAGCTTATGTATTCAGTCATTATTCAATGGTATACTAAAAGTCCATGTGAAAAAAATTACTTCTCACTGTTCTCAGGTCAAATATTTATATGCAATTAAAATGCGACATTAATTAATTTGATTAATTAATTACAAAGCCTCTAATTAATTAGATTAATTTTTTTAATAATTAATAGTCAAATTTTGCAAAGACATAAATGTTGTCGCCTTGTCATATGAGCTTCACCTGTGACTTATATTGGATCAATTAGATCTCAGGTGTGTATAAGAAGAACCCCAGTGCACTAGACCTTCACATCAACTGCAACTAGACCTCTGCAAACATGCCTAAGATTCACCCTGAGACTAAAGATTATCAAGAGGCTGAAGACCAGATCCACTGCTGATGTGGCAGACACCTTCAAAGTGTCTCAGCGTCAAGTACAGAGGATAAAAAAAAGATTTGAAGAGACTGGAGACGTTTATGACAAACCCAGGTCAGGCAGACCCTGCAAGACAACTGCTCGAGAGGACCGTTTGTTGGCTCGAAAATCCAAGGCCAGCCCATTTTCCACTGCAGCTCCACGAGACCTGGTCACCTGAAGACCCTGTGTCAACCAGAACAGTTTGTCGGATTCTGTCTCAAATGGCCTCCATGGTCGAATCAGTGCCCAGAAGCCAGCACTAAACAAAAGACAATTGAAAAACATGTGGCATTTGCCAAAGCCCACAGCCCGCTAAAAGGATGGACGCTGGAAAAGAGGCAGAAGGATTTTTCAGATGAATCTTCTGTTGAATTACACCACAGTCGGCGCAAATATTGCAGGAGAACTACTGGAGCCCGCATGGATCCGAGATTCACCCACAAAACAGTGAAGTTTGGTGGCGGAAAAATCATGGTCTTGGGTTACATCCAGTATTGGGGTATGCGAGAGATCTGCAGGGTGGAAGGCAACTTCAATAGTCTAAAATACCAAGAAATCTTAGCTACCTCTTATATTCCCAACCATAAAAGAGGCTGCAGCAGGATGGTGCTCCATCGCATTCTTCCATCTCCACATCAAAGTTCCTCAAGGCGGAGAAGATCAAGATGCTCCAGGATTGGCCAGCCCAGTCACCAGACATGAACATCGTTGAGCATATGTGGGGTGGGATGAAAGAGGAAGCATGAAAGACCAAACCAAAGAATATTGATGAACTCTGGGAGGCATGCAAGACTGCTTTCTTTGTCTGAGTCCTTGCCAAACCGCACGGATGCAGTCCTTCAAGCTCATGGAAGTCACACAAGATATTAAATTTGGATCTCACAGCACCACTTCTGAATTTGCTGACATATTTTTGTATTTGCAGTAAATTTGTTCAATTTCTGTATAGGCGACAAAACTTTTGTCTTGCCAAAATTTGACCTTTCTGTCTTGATTAAATGATAAATCTTTTTTCAGTGAAACTTAAGCCAAGTGCATTAAACATCATTTGGGAGGGTTTTAGCTTTTCATATGAGCTATTTCTATCACCAATTGATGAATTAAAAGTCAGGTTAATAGCAGGTGTTTCTACAAAATAGATAAGCGACACGACTTTTGTCAGGGACTGTATATATATAATTTATTCATTTTTACGGAAGTTGCAGCATACTCATTTCGTAAAATTGCATCTATCCATCATAAAAGTGCATCTATCCATCATAAAAGTGCATCTATCATTATAAAAGTGCATCTATCCATCATAAAAGTGCATCTATCATTATAAAAGTGTATCTATCCATCATAAAAGTGCATCCATCATTATAAAAATGGATCTATCATTATAAAAGTGCATCTATCCATCATAAAAGTGCATCTATCATTATAAAAGTGCATCTATCATCATAAAAGTGCATCTATACATCATAAAAGTGCATCTATCATTATAAAAGTGCATCAATCCATCATAAAAGTGCATCCATCATTATAAAAGTGCATCTATCCATCATAAAAGTGCATCCATCATTATAAAAATGGATCTATCATTATAAGTGCATCTACCCATCATAAAAGAGGTCCATGTGGCTCCGGGGGTTAATAAAGGCCTTCTGTAGTGACTTGATGGATTTGTGTAAGAATAATATCCATATTTAACACTATCCATCATAAAAAGTGCATCCATCATTATAAAAATGGATCTATCATTATAAGTGCATCTACCCATCATAAAAGAGGTCCATGTGGCTCCGGGGGTTAATAAAGGCCTTCTGTAGTGACATATTCGACCTACAGAAAAAGGTTTTCGAACTGTCAGAGACAGTGCTTTCTTCGTAAGTTGAATACGGAAGGCAGACTGCCAGAAGCTAGATATTTTACTTTATAAAGGTTAATTCTCCTGCTTCCCAAGACAATTTTTCCTGTGGAGATTCACCATGGTTCTCACCTTAAGGGGCTGCATGACGAAGATGCTCTGGACAAGCGACAAGGTTAGAGTGATGACCCACTGTATGGATGACTCCCTTCCGTACTGGAAGCCATAAAACAGGGTAAAGAAGGTGGAAATACCGCTTATGGTAAGAAGCAGGGTCCAGCCAATAAAAAGAAACCACCAAGGCAACCACCAACCCTGTTTCTTCTTCTCGACTTGCACAGATGGTGTGCTGGAACAGAATTCACACACAAAAAAACAGTATCTCAGTCAGTGGGGTTTGTATGTGTGTAAAAAAAATAGTGTGTGCATGTAATATTTGAGAGAAAAACTCAAAATCACAAATTCATCCACTGCATCTGATGGGGAAAATTTGAACTGCGCACAAATATAATCTCACTGAAAGTTCATTTTTTGAGATATCAACCTCAAATTTGGAAAACTACTTATTTTAGATTTATGGCTTTGATTTTCTAGCAGTTTTAGAGTTCAACATGTTTTATTCAACATAACATAATGTTCATAAATCATTTTCATAAACATAAAACTCTGTAACGTTTTTTTCTTTCCACTTTTTATATTTGTTTTCTTTCAACAAAAATCGTCCAAGAGTCTTCTTTAATATGAGACCAAACTTAAAGGATTTGTTCACTTTTAAATAAACGTCTGCTAATAGTTTACTCACCCCCATGTCATCCGAGATGTCCATGTCTTTCTCTCTTCAGTGGAAAAGAAATGAAGGTTTTTGATGAAAACATTCCAGGATTTTTCTCCATATAATGGACTTCAGTGGAGCCCAAACGGCTCAAGATGACAGTTTCAGTGCAGCTTCAAATGGCTTTAAACAATACCAAACCACTGGTCATTAAAAAAAAAAAAGTTTAAAAAGTTTAAGTTTAAAAGTCCAATCTTTGAGAGAAGCGGGATAAACCTTTTCATGAACTCATCAAACGAAAAATTCCAGCATGTAAACGCCCTGGTCTTATTACTTTTGAGTGTACAGTGACCCCAAATCCTTCCATCTGCCAGTAGCCACACCACAAACTCTGCTCAAGCAGCCACAGCTGAGTGTAGTCACCTGCCACGGCATCTCTCCATGCTGCAGTAGCTCACACCAAAAATCTCCATCTGCTACAGTACAGTATCCCACAACTCTCCATCTGCTACAGTAGCCCAAACTCTCCATCCTGCTACAGTAGCCACACCCAAACTCTCACCTGCTACAGTAGCCACACCCAAACTCTCCATCCTGCTACAGTAGCCACACCCAAACTCTCCATCTGCTACAGTAGCCACACCCCAAACTCTCCACCTGCTACAGTAGCCACACCCCAAACTCTCCATCTGCTACAGTAGCCACACCCCAAACTCTCCACCTGCTACAGTAGCCACACCCCAAACTCTCCATCTGCTACAGTAGCCACACCCAAACTCTCCACCTGCTACAGTAGCCACACCCCAAACTCTCCACCTGCTACAGTAGCCACACCCCAAACTCTCCACCTGCTACAGTAGCCACACCCAAACTCTCCATCTGCTACAGTAGCCACACCCCAAACTCTCCACCTGCTACAGTAGCCACCCCAAACTCTCCACCTGCTACAGTAGCCACACCCCAAACTCTCCACCTGCTACAGTAGCCACACCAAACTCTCCATCTGCTACAGTAGCCACACCCCAAACTCTCCACCTGCTACAGTAGCCACACCCCAAACTCTCCACCTGCTACAGTAGCCACACCCCAAACTCTCCACCTGCTACAGTAGCCACACCCCAAACTCTCCACCTGCTACAGTAGCCACACTAAACTCTCCACCTGCTACAGTAGCCACACCCCAAACTCTCACCTGCTACAGTAGCCCCGCCCCAAACTCTCCACCTGCTACAGTAGCCACGCCCCAAACTCTTCACCTGCTACAGTAGCCATGCCCCAAACTCTCCACCTGCTACAGTATAGCCACACCCAAACTCTCCACCTGCTACAGTAGCAACGCCCCCAAACTCTCCACCTGCTACAGTAGCCACTCAAACTCTCCACCTGCTACAGTAGCCACACCCCAAACTCTCATCCTGCTACAGTAGCCACTCCCCAAACTCTCCACCTGCTACAGTAGCCACGCCCCAAACTCTCCACCTGCTACAGTATCCACACCCCAAACTCTCCACCTGCTACAGTAGCCACGCCCAAACTCTCAGCCTGCAGTAGCCACACCCCAAACTCTCCATCCTGCTACAGTAGCCACACCCCAAACTCTCCTCCTGCTACAGTAGCCACTCCCCAAACTCTCCATCTGCTACAGTAGCCACACCCCAAACTCTCCACCTGCTACAGTAGCCACACCCCAAACTCTCCACCTGCTACAGTAGCCACACCCCAAACTCTCCACCTGCTACAGTAGCCACACCCCAAACTCTCCATCTGCTACAGTAGCCACACCCCAAACTCTCCACCTGCTACAGTAGCCACACCCCAAACTCTCCACCTGCTACAGTAGCCACACCCCAAACTCTCCACCTGCTACAGTAGCCACACCCCAAACTCTCCATCTGCTACAGTAGCCACACCCCAAACTCTCAGCCTGCTACAGTAGCCACACCCCAAACTCTAGGCCTGCTACAGTAGCCACACCCCAAACTCTCAGCCTGCTACAGTAGTCCTTCTGTGACGCGATATACAGCGCACGCCACCACCACTGAAGAGAGCACGCCTATAATGCTGACGACACGAGAGAGGAAAGGTATGAAGATAATGTTGGAATAATGACACAGACATAGCCTGGCTACACCATCTCATCTTGACCGCGTTCGTCTGCGCCTTTTTCTGAGATGATTCTTACACTTTACAACAAATAAATAGCTTTTATAAATCCGTATAAGTCTGATAGCCGTTGAGCTATGGCAACCGGGAACACATTCCAGCTGCTGGAGAGGAGCAAGGGGGTAATCCAGCCCCCGGAAAGCGTACCTTCCATAGGGGCGGCCATTGCTAACCAAGCCATCCCCTGCTGTTAGCATCCCATTGACTCCCATTCACTTTGACAGTGAATAATTTTACATCTGAGGCGTGTAAAGACTCCATTTGACCATTATTTATTTCTAAAGAAACACGACAAAGAACAAAAGGCTCCATTACCTTGTATCTTACTCTATCGTCCTGTCGGAGCCGTTTTTGTAAAAATAGGCAAACAATTGCGTCAAAACCACACGACTCAAACGGCGTTTGACTCAGTATGTGCACGTTCAACCTGTAAACACTGACTCGGTACTTCCGCCTACGACAAGCGTGACCTTTTCAACGGAATTGCGTATTACGTGACATCACGTACGCGCATCACAGAACAGAGCAAGGCGAGCATTTGTGCTTATAAAACAAACTTTAAAAAATTTTTTTTTTAAATGGCTGATGATTTGGCTAGATAAGACCCTTATTCATCGTCTGGTGTCGTTTAAAGCCCTTTGAAACTGTCGTTTGGACTTTGAACCGTTTGAGCTCCATAAAGTCCATTATATGGAAAAAAAAATCCCTCAAAACCTTAATTTCTTTTCACTAGAGAAAGAAAGACATGGACATCTTGAATGACATTGGGGTGAGTAAACTATCAGCAAAAGTTTATTTAAAAGTGAACTAATCGTTTAAGTCTGTGCTCCAAAGCCTCAATTTATATGACAGTTTTTAGGCATGGATATTTTTGTCATCTAAGGACCTCAGAGTAACTTTTTTTAATTGATGCACAAGGGTTAATACATTTACAAAAGGACAAGCTAGTGAGGTGTCCTGACCTTTGGGAAGTGTGCTGGACAGACGCCATTTCAGCCTTCTTCAGCAGAACACTGACTGTTCCACGTGCCTCCCGGAGCTCTTCATTAAGAAAGAAACCCTTTTCTCCCACGTGCTCCAGTAGGTGAGAAATGTGGCTCAGTGTATATAAGACGAAGCGGCTGCAGAATGACCAATGAGGGTCACCAACATTTTCTACTGAATGGGGACACACAACAGAGCTATGATGAGTCCCTGTGTAACATAAAACATGCACATTTGGAAAAGAAAATAGAATGAAACAGAACTTAAAGGTGAAGTACATAGTTGCTGCGACACTAGTTGCACCTAATGGGATTACAAACATAAAGCATATTTTTAAACAATCTGCGTTGCACCTTCCCCAACTCAAACATCACAAACAGCTCTCATGGCATGGGTGATTGTGAATGCTTATCACAACAGGTAAATGCAGGCTACTTTCAATAAAAGGTCTAACATATTAGAAATACTTTTAGCTGTGTTGCCATGTGTCATGAGTAAGCTAAACAGTGAGCAAACGTCATCCAACGCATCTACAGCGGGCACATTTTTTGACATGACTGATGTTGTATTGAATTATCCACTTTAGAGTGTAGCATCACAATGTCACATTCGCTTTGACATGTTTATGACCTTTTTAATCTCTGAAGGTCTCAATGCAGAGAATTTTGGCTTGCAGTTCTGTACCTCAAAATGTATTTTCTCATGTAATGCATCGATGACGGTCCCATTGCAGCTAAACAACACCCTCTGACGCCGTCTGCCACAGTAGCCACGCCCATAACTCTCCACCTGCTACAGTAACCAAGCCCCAAACTCTCAGCCTGCTACAGTAGCCACACCCCAAACTCTCCACCTGCTACAGTAACCAAGCCCCCAAACTCTCCACCTGCTACAGTAACCAAGCCCCAAACTCTCCACCTGCTACAGTAGCCACGCCCCAAACTCTCCACCTGCTACAGAAGCCACGCCCCAAACTCTCCACCTGCTACAGTAGCCACGCCCCAAACTCTCCACCTGCTACAGTAGCCACGCCCCAAACTCTCCACCTGGTACAGTAGCCACACCCCAAACTCTCAGCCTGCTACAGTAGCCACACCCCAAACTCTCCACCTGCTACAGTAGCCACACCCCAAACTCTCCACCTGCTACAGTAGCCACACCCCAAACTCTCCACCTGGTACAGTAGCCACACCCCAAACTCTCCACCTGCTACAGTAGCCACACCCCAAACTCTCCATCTGCTACACCCCAAACTCTCATCCTGCTACAGTAGCCACACCCCAAACTCTCAGCCTGCTACAGTAGCCACACCCCAAACTCTCAGCTTGCTACAGTAGCCACACCCCAAACTCTCCAGCCTGCTACAGTAGCCACACCCAAACTCTCCATCTGCTACAGTAGCCACACCCCAAACTCTCAGCCTGCTACAGTAGCCACAACCCAAACTCTCCACACCCCAAACTCTCCATCTGCTACAGTAGCCACACCCCAAACTCTCCATCTGCTACAGTAGCCACTCCCCAAACTCTCCACCTGCTACAGTATCCACACCCCAAACTCTCCACCTGCTACAGTAGCCACACCCCAAACTCTCCACCTGCTACAGTAGCCACACCCCAAACTCTCCATCTGCTACAGTAGCCACTCCCAAACTCTCCACCTGCTACAGTAGCCACTCCCCAAACTCTCCACCCGCTACAGTAGCCACATCCCAAACTCTCCATCTGCTACAGTAGCCACACCCCAAACTCTTCACCTGCTACAGTATCCACACCCCAAACTCTCCACCTGCTACAGTAGCCACTCCCAAACTCTCCATCTGCTACAGTAGCCACACCCAAACTCTCCACCTGCTACAGTAGCCACTCCCAAACTCTCCATCTGCTACAGTAGCCACACCCCAAACTCTCCATCTGCTACAGTAGCCACACCCCAAACTCTCCATCTACAGTAGCCACACCCCAAACTCTCCATCTGCTACAGTAGCCACACCCAAACTCTCCACCTGCTACAGTAGCCACACCCCAAACTCTCCATCTGCTACAGTAGCCACACCCCAAACTCTCCATCTGCTACAGTAGCCACTCCCCAAACTCTCCATCTGCTACAGTAGCCACACCCCAAACTCTCCATCTGCTACAGTAGCCACACCCCCAAACTCTCCACCTGCTACAGTAGCCACTCCCAAACTCTCCATCTGCTACAGTAGCCACACCCCAAACTCTCCATCTGCTACAGTAGCCACACCCCAAACTCTCCACCTGCTACAGTAGCCACACCCCAAACTCTCAGCCTGCTACAGTAGCCACACCCCAAACTCTCCACCTGCTACAGTAGCCACACCCCAAACTCTCCATCTGCTACTACAGTAGCCACACCCCAAACTCTCCACCTGCTACAGTAGCCACACCCAAACTCTCCATCTGCTACAGTAGCCACCCAAACTCTCCACCTGCTACAGTAGCCACACCCCAAACTCTCAGCCTGCTACAGTAGCCACACCCCAAACTCTCCATCTGCTACAGTAGCCACACCCCAAACTCTCCACCTGCTACAGTAGCCACACCCCAAACTCTCCACCTGCTACAGTAGCCACACCCCAAACTCTCACCTGCTACAGTAGCCACACCCCAAACTCTCCACCTGCTACAGTAGCCACTCCCAAACTCTCCATCTGCTACAGTAGCCACACCCCAAACTCTCCACCTGCTACAGTAGCCACTCCCCAAACTCTCCATCTGCTACAGTAGCCACCCCAAACTCTCCATCTGCTACAGTAGCCACACCCAAACTCTCCATCTGCTACAGTAGCCCACACCCCAAACTCTCCATCTGCTACAGTAGCCACACCCCAAACTCTCCACCTGCTACAGTAGCCACTCCCCAAACTCTCCATCTGCTACAGTAGCCACTCCCCAAACTCTCCATCTGCTACAGTAGCCACTCCCAAACTCTCCATCTGCTACAGTAGCCACTCCCAAACTCTCCATCTGCTACAGTAGCCACACCCCAAACTCTCCATCTGCTACAGTAGCCACACCCAAACTCTCCACCTGCTACAGTAGCCACACCCCAAACTCTCCATCTGCTACAGTAGCCACACCCCAAACTCTCCACCTGCTACAGTAGCCACTCCCAAACTCTCCATCTGCTACAGTAGCCACCCCAAACTCTCCACCTGCTACAGTAGCCACACCCCAAACTCTCCACCTGCTACAGTAGCCACACCCCAAACTCTCCATCTGCTACAGTAGCCACACCCCAAACTCTCCATCCTGCTACAGTAGCCACACCCCAAACTCTCCAGCCTGCTACAGTAGCCACACCCCAAACTCTCTGCTACAGTAGCCACACCCCAAACTCTCAGCCTGCTACAGTAGCCACACCCCAAACTCTCCATCTGCTACAGTAGCCACACCCCAAACTCTCCATCTGCTACAGTAGCCACACCCCAAACTCTCCACCTGCTACAGTAGCCACACCCCAAACTCTCCATCTGCTACAGTAGCCACACCCCAAACTCTCCATCTGCTACAGTAGCCACACCCCAAACTCTCCATCTGCTACAGTAGCCACACCCCAAACTCTCCATCTGCTACAGTAGCCACACCCCAAACTCTCCGCCTGCTACAGTAGCCACACCCCAAACTCTCCACCTGCTACAGTAGCCACTCCCCAAACTCTCCACCTGCTACAGTAACATTCTTACATACTTCACCTTTAGCTGAGATTTAGCATTATGTCAATAAGTCATAACACATGACATTACAGAAGAGTGTCTTTCTTGAGATTTTTCAAAAGTTGTTTAAACTTTGTAAAATAACATTACATACATAATTGTAAAATATATATAAAAAAAACGATAATAGAATCTCAGTTATACTAAAAATAACAGATGTATTGTATCATGAGTAAATGACACTGACATAATGCACACAAAAATGTAATGTGTGTAGTACTGATCAAGGAACCTTGCATAATCTGAAGGACGTCATTCACTTTATTCAAGGCCCAGAAAAGATCCCCACTGGTCTCAGGCCGTATCTCTTTGGCAGCCAGCATGTTTTTCGGGCTTTTGCTGAGATGATTTAACAGTCCTATGGTTTCCTACGTGTATGAACAGAACATTCACTTATAACAATACATACAGCAATCTACTTGAGAGGGCAGAGTTATTAGAGAGAGCAGTTATTATGCTTCATAACCACCTTCATGATAATGTTCATAGACACAGCAGCAGCTGCTGTTGTTTTCTTGGAGGTCTCAGGCTTTTCTTTGTTGAGGAGAAAGCGTGGTTTGATGTGCCTGAAGATAGTAATGATGAGGATGTTGATGGGGAACATGAAAAGGCCGCTCTCCACGCCTACCATGAACTCCTGCCATGTCAGTTCGAAAGAGCCTGTAAAATTCAAGAAAATATTTTGTGTACAGACATATATTTACAGTAAAAAACAACTCACTGCATGATGAACGATAGGCTCTAAAAGATAAAGTGCAAAAATGCAAGTATATGAGTTCTCTCATATTTATGTATAGTCAAGCAATATCACACGAATATCATGAGTGCAAATGTGATACTGATTTTATACAACAGTTCATTAAATAAGAATTAATATTGTGTTATATTTTAGACACAATATTGTGTTTCTGAAATCAGGTGAACCAATGATTCAATGACTCATTCATAAAGAGAGCCATTTACTTCATTCCTGAATGAATCAACCGTTTGAACTAATCAAATTAATGATTCAATGACTCATTCATAAAGAGAGCCATTTACTTAATTTCTGAATGAATCAGCTGTTTGAACTAATCGAATTAATGATTCAATGACTCATTCATAAAGAGAGCCCTACCCCATAAATAAGCTGTCCGAAATCGAATACTTCTCTACTATATAGTAGGCGAAAAGTACCTGGGTGACGGCGAGATGTGTGCATACGAAGGACACTTTCCTATCCCATGAGGCCACGGGAGACGATTTATGAATGGTGATTGGACACAAGGTGATGGGACGCAACTGATGCTGGTAGGTCACATGATCACGATAACATGGCGGATGTAGTATGTCCGGATTACATTCATACTACCTTCATTCATACTATATAGAACATACTGTTTTAATGGTCATGAGTTCGTTCAAATTCAAATGTAGTACCTACTCACATAGTACACAATTTCGGATGCAGCCACCATTTATTTCATGTCTGAATAAATCAGCTGTTTGAACAAATTTAATAAATGATTCAATGACTCACTCATTTGGACAGTTACCGCCAACTACTGGCAAAAAAATCATATTTCCACATGAATAAATAACCTATTAAAGGTATAATTCACCCAAAAATGTAAATTCTTTCAACATTTACTTACCCTAATGGCTGCTGAAGCCTAAAGATTTATGTGTAAAAAAAATCTGTTTGAATCAAATATTTTTTTTTTTTTTTTTTTTTTTTTTTTTTTTCTAAAGCTACTTTTTGTAATATCTGTGTGAATCTCTTCTCGTTTAACACAATAATGACTTTAAATGATCCTATACCTTGATCTTCCAAAAGTTTTCACCCCCCGGCTCTTAATGCTGTTTCTCTCTGGAGCATCAGTGAATTTCAAACTTTTTTAAATAGTTGTGTTTGAGTCTCTCAATCGTCATCAGTGTGAAAAGATGGATCTCTAAATCATACAGTCACTGCTGGAAGGGGTTAAAAAATGCAGAAGATGCTGGAAAACTGAAGAGTTTGCAGGATTTTTCTGAAGAGCGTTGGTCAGTTTAACTGCTCAGGACAAGAAACTCAAGAACAACTATCACAACACACACACACAGAACGAGACAGCATTAAGAATCAAGGGTGAGTGAACTTCTGAACGGGGTCATTTTTATAAATTCAACTATTGTAAACATCTTTGATATAAAATATCTTATTCAGTAGTAAATTAAAAATAACATACTTTTTTTTCTTTGTTCAAATAATTAACATTTGAAGATTCTGCAAGGTGTATGTAAACCTTTGAGCATGGCTGCATGTATAGATAGATATATATCTTATAAAATATATATGTGTAATGAACATAAATTAATAAGCAACTGAACAGAACATGCCTCTCTCAAACATGATGTGTAGCATAAAAATACCAGAGTGCTGCTGAGAGCGAGACGTCACATTTGAGCGTTACATAAATTCAGAAAATGAAAAATGCTGCAGGGAATTTTTCTGACCTATCTTTAGAAGGACAGGAGACTCCTTATCAGTAGGAAGGTTCCAGAACATGATGTTAATGGCCATGGTGCAGAGCAGCAGAGACATGCAGCACGACACTCTCTGCACGCGTGTGAAGGGACTGCGCCGCGGGGGGTCAACAATCGACACCCAGATGTGCTCATCCCGGAAGCCAGACGATGTCCGGGTCGAGAAGATGTTGCTGTGGTGGGGTGGGGTGGTTAGTTAGGGAGGTACATGTATCCAATTTTCAAAATATTTTAAAATGTACACTACCACTCTAAAGTTTGGTTGACTCTCATTGTCTAAAGGCTTGTTGTACTGAATATGGTTACTCTTTATTTCAATTGTCCCCTTTAGACATTCTACTAACTATAAGTAACTTTGCAACTACATGTCAACTTATTATACTAACCCGAACCCTAACCTAACAGTCTACTAATACTCTGAGCGTTAGGCATGTAGTTGCAAAGTTGCCCCTATTGTATCTATTCGTTTTCTTATTATTCCTCCCCAATGGAAGTCTATGGCAGCCCTAAGAAGGGAAGATGTCAAATTGATGAAATTTGGCACAATTGTAGAGATGGTGTTGAATAGTGATCTGACCAAATGTAGAGTCTCTAGGACCAACTCTATAGCGCCACCACCAGTATAACACCCAAAAAAGTTTGCTTAATTGCAGAAAAAAAGTGTTTGGCAGTGATGTTCCTTAAAGTTACGAACAGATTTTCAGACTTTTGAAGACATTTATCTGTAAATGATAAGAACTATCTACTCTATGAGAGAGGCTATGAGAGATACAGGAATATATCCTGAACAAAAATATAGGGGTTTAGTTAAAATAAGTCTCAGCCCGTAGACTAAAACACACTGTTTTGGTAGTGACGTGAAAATGCGGGAAGACAAGAAAATGATGAAATTTGGCACAATTGTAGGTGATGAACAGTGATTTGACCAATTTTAGAGTCTCTAAGACCAACTCTATAGCGCCACCACCAGTTCAGAAATTAACTGGAAAAGAGTATTGTGGGTTCAAGTCCTGTGGGGTGCAACTTTGTAAAATTTTGTGTAATGTTGTGTCATTCAGAGCCAACAGCTGTGGTTCTGCCTTCAAAAACTGAAGTCTCTGTAAAATTGCAAAAGCAGCTATATTTTAAAATTGTAAGTATGCATGAGATATTTATTGTCAATTTAAAAGTAGTGCATTACTTTAATAGTTACTTGAAAAAAGTAATCTGATTACAATCCTTGAATGTAATGCGTTACCCCCCCAACACTGTTAGAGAATGAGTACCTGTGTTCAAACTTTTGACTGGTAGTGCAGGTATAAATTTATTGATTAAAGGTGAAGTTTCTATGGCCCTGTTTACACCTCCCAGACAGCTCAGATCCGGCCCACATCTGATACGAGTTGAATCCACATGTACCAGATGTGGCCTCGATCAGGGCCGTCACTTATGTTGCTGTCTGGGCTAGTATTATGATGCGCTTTGGTCAATCGGATCACAAGTGGACGACTCTAAATACAGCTGTAAACGGGTCTAAAGCGCTTTGAGATTGTCCACTTTTGACCACTTCTAGAGGTAGTGGAAAACACATTAGACTGGATTGCTTTCATAGTGTAGACGCTCATGTGGTCGAATGCATTGGAACCGCCACAAAAAGCCGTCTTCTCTCCATTTACTGATCTAATGTGTGAACATTATGGGAAGCGCGCTAGCCAGAAGGGATTTGAACTTTGTTGCCTGAAGACCCAAGTTTGGTTTGAAAATAAAAAACACAATGTTCTCTCACCATTCCTGATGTCTAACACACACTCACAGCGTTCGGCTGGTCTTGTGGCTTTCAGAGCAGAAACGAAAGCTGATGTTCTCTGTGTTTTTCCGTTGTCTCCGGTTGAGATAATATGTAAATTACGTGAGTTTTATTTCACCCATTAGATTGAAAGATCTGAAAAACCCCATGCATTTACCTACCCATAGACCCTCCTTTGGGTCAGAAGTTGTCGAAAGTGGACAAAAGAGATGGATTAAAACACCAGATGTAAATGTGTCCCGCTCGTCTACTTGTGATCCGATCGACCAAAATGCTTCTTAATCTTAATACCAAATCTTAATACCAGGTGTACACAGGGCCTACGAGAAAGCAAATTTAAGTTTTTACCCAAAGCTCGCAATTTCATTCATCTTGGCCAAGTTGAAGGTCCTCTTGCACGTTTCACCTCTCAGCCAGGTGGAGCACAGAAAGTGTGAGACGTCCTGCGTCTGTAAATCCTGCACCTGCACTTTGTCCAAGTACCTGATTGAGTAAATCGGGATGCTTAAGACGAATGCAATCCAATTAATTCATACATAGACATATTTCTTCCACCCATCAAATCTACCCATACTACTAAACCTCTCCTCTCCTAACCTTACCCATATTCCTTTTCGCAATACAACATCAACCCAATAAATATACATTATACCTAACAATAAATATTTTTCTTAATGTATGCACTTTGTGACACCTAATATAAAGTGGGATCTTTAAGATTAAATGGAATACAAAGGGCATAGAAAGCAACACAAAATACAAAGTACCCTGTTTCTGCCTTGCTATGCAAAAATAAGAAAACCCATGCAAAAGCTGGGACATTCAAACACCTACCAATCCGGGCTTCTCCCTGAGTTGTCATGCGATATCTCAATGCTCTGCAGTTCTCCGAGAGAGAAGGGCATACTGAGCAGAAACACATCCACACCTCCCCTCTCAAACACTGGCTTCTCCGGGTCAGACATATTGTACGATTCACTCTGTCCTTCTGCGAATTGGAGGGTCACTATTACCTGCAAAAGGAAAGACTTTAATAATGCACCTTCTAAACATACCAGTGAGTATCACTGAAAAGCCAAAAGTTCTTTAGTTTGAGAAATATAGGACCCAGTGTGTATCACCTTAGCAGTGGTGCCAGCCCCTCTTCTGTGGCCTGTCTGCACATTTACAAGGTAGTTGTATTGGGCACATGGATGATTGTCCTCCAAAAGAGTCATCTTACGCTGTGGAGAGACATTTAACCACATTACAAATGCACACTCTAAAACACTCTAATGCTGGGTTAAAAACAACCTAAGATCGGTAGGAAATGGACTATCCCAGCAATTGGGTTGTATTAACCCAGCGGTTGGGTTAAATGTTTGCTTAAAACAACCCAATCTCTGGGTTAAAACAACCCAATCGCTAAGTTAAAATAACCAAATGGCTGGGTTGGGTTTGTCCATTTTCAACTCAACTTGGGATGTTTTTAACCCAGCATTTTTAGTGTGTGTGTGTAACTAGAATCCTGGTTTATCACTGGCAATGGATTCAGTGGAATCAGTTGAATTATATAGCATTAAACTTCTGTTTTGTGAGATATTCTCAGTAAACCCAATATAAGAAGAGTACAAATACAGTACGTAGCATGTACAACTAGATTTTGACATTTTGCTAAACTGCTATACTGTATATGTGGTTGCTCTGTGTGCTAGTTTTACTCAGGGTTACTCAAGGGCAGGGTTGGGCAATTCCAGTCCTGGAGGGGCACTGTCATGCAGAGTTTAGCTCCAACCCTGATCAAACTCACCTGCCTGTAGCCTTCTAGTTATCCTGGAGACATTCATTAGCTGGTTCAGGTGTGTTTGATTAGGATTGGTAAACTCTGCTGGACAGTGGCCATCTAGGACTGGAATTGCTCACCCCTGCTCTAGGGTATTCATTTTACTCAGAAGTCAAAGTATTTAGATAAAGAGCATACTCCAGTGGAAATAAATAAAGCCTTCACATCTAGTTAAAAGTTACTTTTGTAGTAACTTTGGTGGACAAAACAAAGCGACCTCAATGCCCTACTATGTAGTGCTCTTATATACTTGGAATTGCAAGGAAAAAAAGAGCTGAATTGTGAGAAAAAACTTGGAATTGTTCGAAAAAATTCAGAATTGCGAGTTGTAATCTCAGAATGGCAAAAAATTCAGAATTGAACGTTTTAAACTTGGAATTGTAAGGGAAAAAGTCAAAATAGTGGGATATGAACTTACAATTGCAAGAAAAAAGTTGGAAAAAGTCGAGTTATGATCTCGGAATTGCAAAAACGTCAGAATTGCGAGTTATAAATTTGGTATCGCAAGGAAAAAAGTCGGAATTGTGCGATGTTATCTCACAATTGCAAGAAAAAAGTCTGAAATGTGAGTTATAATATTGGAATTGCTAAAAAAGTTGGAAATGTGAGTTATAATCTAAGAATTGCAAAAAAGTCAGAAATGCGAGCTAAAATCACGGAATTGCAAAAAAGTCGGAATTACGAGTAATAAATTTGGAATTACAAGGAAAATAGTTGGAATTGCGAGTTGTAAATTTGTAATTACAAGGAAAATAGTTGGAATTGAGAGTTGTACATCTGGAATTGCAAGGTAAAAAGTCTGAATTGTGTGATGTTAACTCACAATCGCAAGGAAAAAAATCGGAATTGCGAGTTATAAACTTGAAATCGCAAAAAAGTTGTAAATGTGAGTTATAATCTTGTAATTGCAAGAAAAAAGTCAGAAATGCAAGTTATAATCTCGAAATTACATACAAATCAGAATTGCGAGTTATAAACTTGGAATTGTGAGAAAAGTCTGAATTGTGAGTTTGTATCTTGCAGGTCTGATCTCTAAATATGGCTTTGGTCAATCCTTGAATATAAGTTAAATGGCTTTGTCAGCTGTTTTATCGTTCACTAGGTGAAAATCATAGGTAGCTCTTCTCTCCTAGACAAGCCACATAAGTGTGTTAAGAAGACAAGTAAACATTAGTATACTGTACCGTTCTCAGAGCTTTGCGGTCAGCGTACCAGGCCCACATCACACCCACAAGGAAGAGGGCAAAGAAGCAGCTGAGTAAAACCACCACTATATAGTTCTCATTCACTGTGTTAAACAAAGCTGCCGTCTGGGACAGATCAACTTGGTTGGGCATCACAAAGAAGGAGCTCCCAAAGAACGTTGTGTGGTTGCACAAGCAGTGGGTGAGGTTCGGCATTGTTTTGGGACCAACCTTCGGACAGATAAGAGATCGATCATACATTTTATGAAAAGACAATGTACATTACTAACTGAGCAGCTATTATGAAGTTTTACCATGCAGCCATCTCTACTCCAGTCTCCAAGAGTGGTGTCCCAATACAGGCACTTGGTTACAAAAACTGAGATTTTAAAGGACAGCGCCTCACTTGAGGGGAAATTATTTGGTAACACTGCCACCTTCCAGGTCCCATCCACTTGCTTTGTCATTTCCGGGGTGATCAGCCAGCGATAATTATCTATTGCACAAAATTAGACATGAGGAAGGAGAGTTTAATAAGGATTTGGTCTTTATCTATCTGTTACTTGAACTGCAGATGTAATACTATTCATTTT
Source organism: Gobiocypris rarus (assembly GCA_023029165.1). Taxonomy (NCBI): domain Eukaryota; kingdom Metazoa; phylum Chordata; class Actinopteri; order Cypriniformes; family Gobionidae; genus Gobiocypris; species Gobiocypris rarus. The sequence continues at coordinate 2,501,879 of CM040912.1, forward strand.
ATTTATGTATTTGCCAAATCTTACCTTTGTAGGTCACAATACTGCTTTGATTCAAAGAGGTGGTGTTTAAATCATGGGGCGGGTGCAAGGTAAAAGTGAGAGATACGTTTCGACTTGGTGTCGCTGTAACAACTATGGTCACGTTTACGTCTGAGATGTTGAACATTGAGGTGATAGCGTACCCTTTTTGCCAGGTTATATCCACAACCTCGGGCTGAGGCGCTTCAGGCCGAGGCAGATATATCTGTATAGAGAGACATACTGATTACTTCCAACTAAACAATACTTACTAATTATTATCTAATATGTAATCCAATGAGTTTTTCACCTCAATGTTCTCTTGGAGATTTGTGAATTTGACTGTCGAGTTTCCACTCTGCAAAGAAAAGCTGCAAGTTGCTCCATTGATGCTTTGGTTGGACTTCCGTTCCAATGGATTCTCTTTAAATTGGAAGAGCTGTAATAATAAAGGTTTTTATCTTGAAACCATGACATTTATGAATCATGCACAAAAAGACCAAAAAACACACTGCAAAAAATGCTCTTCTTACTTAGAAATGTTGTCTTGTTTCTGGTCTAAATATCTAAACATTCTTAAATCAAGATGCAACTAGATAAGTAAAATGACATAAGATATTTTTTCTTGTTTTCTTGAAAATCAAATCAAAATGAAGTGAGTTTTTGCTTAAATCGAGCAAAATGGGGTGAGAAAAATAATCTTATTTCTGATTGAAATCTTGGTTCTTGCTCCTGTCCCAAACAGAAATAAGATTATTTTTCTCATCCCATTAACATATAATTTTGCTCGTTTTAAGCAAAAAGCTCACTTCATTTTGATTTGATTTTCAAGAAAACAAGAAAAAATATCTTATGTCATTTTACTTTATTAAGAATTTTTTTTATATTTGGCTTGGAAACAAGACAAAATACTAAATAAGAAGAGCATTTTTTGCAGTGCAGAAAGTAAATAGGATTCATTTCGTTTTTATCTTGACATCCAAAAATGTTAGGGTGTTTTACAAACAATGGCTGAGTGAATTCCACACCTGGACATTGACATTCCCAGTGGGCAGTTGGCTTTTCATTGAAGAAAGAGATGGAAGTTGGCAATATCCTCCATCTACTGAGCCAACTGACTTTCCACCCAGGGTCTGTGAGTCTTGTCTGTGAAGACACAGCTGATGAGCCATTGCATATGATAACATAGGCCAGAAACTCAATCAACTGATGATAATAACCTGGAGACATAAATGGTGCCTGTTGGAAGTTCCTTGACAAGGTTCCCGTTCCCAATTAGAGCCCTCACATAAATCAGTCCGGAAAGAGTAATAAGCACCTCGAGCTGTTTGATGAATAAAATAAACATCCACAGATAACAATGTATAACAATACAACAACAACAAAGCTATAACAATGTAAAGCAATCATGTTTCTTAAGAGGTATAATCAGCCTGCGAATCATTTGATCCATTGATAACTTGACTTACGTCATCCATGTCCTCAGGTTCACACTCTTGCGAGTACAAAAGCATGGCTGCAGTGCTGTTGACGATTTCATCGAGCTGGCGTGAATCTGTTATGGTGTTTTGTAGTAGGTGATCATATATGCTTTGCAGGTATTTGATCTATCCGATAAAGGAGTCAAAGAAAACTCTTTACATTGATACATCGATGCTTCAAGACTAAAACAAGGGGAATATATGGTTTAAAGGTTTAAAGCAATGAGTATGGGTATGTTTGCCCTGGACCAGTGTTAGAGAGCTTCAGGAACTGTTCTTGGCCTATTGGGCCAATGCTGGTTTGACATTAGGGGCTCAAGCACCCTAGAGCTGAAACTCAGTTGTAATTGTTACATTTTCCAAGGATCAGCATTCTCCCCTAAAAGTGATCTGGCAAACCAAAACTTAAGTCGTAGAGACTTTCATCGCCTACAACGTCGCCAAGGCTCGCCCCGATCGGCCTGAAGGGGGCGGTCAAAAGTACCAAAATGGCTCATAACTCCCAAAACTCCTAAACCGATAGGCGTCGACTCAAGTGTCTTAATTTCTGGCATTTTGAATTTTCTCCAAAACCTACCTGAAAATTGGCATGCAGTGTCTTTGTCCGAGGTGCCATGACAGTCTGTGAGGACATTGGCGTATCTCAAAAAACATGGTTGCCATTGGCAATTAATTTTGCGCACCTATTAGACAAGGTTATCGGAGGCCAATCGGAGCAAAACTTGGTGGCCATTTTTGACTCATTACCCTAGAGGTCTGTAAGAATTTTGAAAGAAATTGGCCACTAGATGATGTTAACACATTTAATGCCTCTATAATCACGTAGTATTTCAGACATACACACAATATTCATATCTTTTGATAGATCTTTTCATACTGAACAACTTTGCCTCATGAGCCTCTGCTGTCAATCAAATCGTTCATTAAATATTTGCGATTATGTAAAAAGCTCGTTGTTCATGCAAAATTTTTGTGTATTTTGGATTTTTTGTAAAACCTACTTTTTCCAACTAGTCCTAGTTTTTTTTTTCCTGATTGGAATTAAAACAGTGCAGAAATATTCTCTGGAGAGTGGATTTCGATTCACGGTCGCTACTGGCAGCCTAAATGTTCGATGTGAGCGGGTCCACTTTTACTTAACTGGCATAATTGGTCGACGGAACAAGATATTGTCACCAAACTCGAAACACATGAATATGAGCTCAATCTGAGGTCACGTGAAACAAATCGTTACGATTGGCCTCTTGGTGGTGCTATAGCAGGGGGAAAAAACATGAAAATGGCTATAACCACCCAACCGCTAGTCCGATTGACTTGAGAATTGGTATGCAGTGTCTTTGTGCCATGATAGTCTATGAGGGCATTGGCGTTTCTCAAAAAACATGGCCGCCATTGCCAAATTAATTTTGAACACCTATTAGGCAAAGTTATCGGAGGCCGATCAGAGCGAAACTTGGTGGGCATGTTCGACTCATGGCCCTGGATGTCTGTAAGAATTTTGAAAGAAATCGGCCACTAGATGGCGCTATTGTACATTTAGTGTTGGCTAAAAAAAAGCCTAATAAATTATTTATTGTGACTTTTTTTGGCAACAACAACAAAAACGTAATTTGTTGTACATTCAAGCCTGATTTTTAAATGCTATATGCAATTATGTATTGTATACATCACCCTATTATCCCTTGACAGTTCTTCCGTTGTCGTCTCCAAATCCTTCAACATTTGTTTGGCATTCTGCAAGATTGACATTAAAGGTTAGGAGTTCATGAACTGATGTTGAGGTTGTAATTTACCTTGTATACATCAGTTCTTGTAAAGACATGGACCTACATTCAATTTTTTAAACTCATGCACACAGTGTTTGGTTATGGCCAGTCTCTTAAAAATACTAAATCTGCTTTTAATTCGTCATATTAAGTTATTTACTTCTTTACATGAAAGACATGTGACATTATTTATGTATTTCAAGCAAGCTCACAGATGCCAAATACTCATGTATATTTATACAATAAAATCTTTCTTTTAGCCTTTTCATACCCTTTATTTTTGAGGCCTGCTTTCATAAAACAGATCTGGATCTGAAGAGGCCACCTTACTAAATAAGACTTATGCACAACCAAAATGATCTTACAATTGAATAACATCACCAACCTGCAACAGCTGATCAGTACTTATAACGGCTTGCAATGCCGTTAATATGCTATTAAGACTTCTGCGGCTCCTTTTTGGTTGTGTGTTTAAAGTTGTGTCAGCTGTGTCAGCTGTTTCTGGAATAGCATATGTGCAACGTTACATTCTGTTCCATATTTAAAAGGAAATGTGTAAGTCTGATCTGATTCACACCACCGCACTGTTATGTTTGTGTGGAGGAGATATGTTGTTTCTGTACCTCCCATGCAGATGTAGCCGTAGCTCATAGTGCAGTTGGGTGTGGTCACCAGCTGAAATGGATGGATGACCATGTAGGTGCAGGCAAAGTCATCATCATTCACATCACTGCTATCAACAGGGGAGTAGACAGGCTCAAATCCTGTAAAAGAAATCTTGTTTAATTCATTACCATAGACTCTTCAATGGATGCAGCTCATTTGTTCCCTCACCGTATAGGGTTCTACATGGAGATTACATAAGATAAATAATAAATATCCAAGACTGGATACACATAATTCTATTAAGTTTCATCTTAAAAAATGGTTACTTACTACTCAGCACTGTCAAGATTAGTATCATTAGATAACATTTCTATTTTCGCACGATTCCGCATTGTATTTTTATTTAGTATTTCATGATGTTAATGTTTTTTTCTTTCTCATTTGTGTGTGTGTACTAATGTGTGTCCTAATGTAGGCTACTAACTAATTTTTGCACTTTTGAACATTCTATTAGGCTAATTCTGGCACATTTACGACCATGTTTATTAATGTTCACTGCCCCTGTAAACAAACACACTTCAACTTAAAGGGATAGTTCACCCAAAATTTTTAATTCTGTCATCATTTATTCGCCCTCAAGTTGTTCCAAACCTGTATCCATGTCTTTGTTCTGCTGAACAAAGAAATGTACACCAAGCAGATCTCGCTCCCCATTGACTACCATAGTAAGGGGGATACTATGGTAGTCAATGGGGAGCAAGATTTTCTTGGTTACAAAGATTCTTCCAAATATCTTCCTTTGTGTACAGCAGAACCAATACATTTATACAGGTTTGCAACAACTTGAGGGTGGGTAAATGCTGACAGAATTGTCATTTTTGGTTGAATTATCCCTTTAAACATAGTTTCAACTTAAAAAAAGCAAGTGTTTGTTCTTCCTTAAAAAGTTTAAGTTCAGTCAACTCAAATATTTCTGTCGTCACTTGTTGTTCTAGTTAAAGTTGACTAATCTTAAAGTTTGAAATACTTTTTTTAAAATTGAAACAATAGTTGTTGTTTTTTACAATGTTACCACATTGGTTTCTGGGTTCTCATAAGGCATCAGACTGTAAAATGCTGTTTGCTTCTTTATTTTTAGGCAAAACAGTATGTGAATAAACACATCCGGTTAAATATTGCCCATAAAATCTATGAAGTGATTAGAATACAAAAGTTCTCATCCCTTAAAAAATTATAAAATCACAAGTTTTGACAACATATGTTTCCACATTGCTTTAACTCATCAACATAAGCAATTTTCAGCTTTTTCTTACAAGTTATACAAGATTTAACTCAGTTTAATGTTGTTTAAGTTGAAATGACTTAAAAATCCAAGTTGATTGTATTTAAAAATTTAAGGCAGCAGCTTTTTTTACTTAGCAGCCTCTATTTTAGGCATTTTAGGCACTTTTCTTAGAAGGAAAACTGAACGTTACTCACCCCTAAAGGAGTTTTTATACATCAAGTCCTGGCTGACCCACCACGGTCCAGCTTCTGTGGACTGGCTTTGTAAGAGCTGCTTAATCTCATCATTCATATCCTTTAGAAGATGTCCACCTTGTTTTTCACATCGCTCTTGGGCTTGAACCCATGTCATGGACTCCTGAACAAACTCATACATTTCCCCATTAATTTCCACAAATCTCCTTCCATAACCATATCTCTGGTGTCCACTTTCTTCTGAAGTTGTAAGCGGCATCAAAACTATTGAAATCCACCAATAAACAAGCACTTGCTTTGGGACTGCCATGACTGATACCAGCTAAAAAGCAGCCTTCAGTTCAGGAAAGTTTGAGTGGACTAGAAAACAGGAGTCTACGTACATCTTAGGCAAATCTGAAATCTCACTTTGTGAAAACAGTGAATGTGAACTAACTTCATTAGGGAAATGGAGGCAGGCACTCAAATACATGCAAAGTCTGACTTTAAACCCAGACTCTCCATCCCAAAGGCTTCCACAACATTGTTATCTATGACTGACTCGGATTTGTAAAATAAGGACATTTTGGTTTTAAGCAGGAAAAGCAAACTTTGGCAATACCGTGGTTTAGTGATGGTAATTCAATAGAATTTTAATATATATTATGGAACTAAGTGATATTTAGCCTTATTTACGAACTATGGTATACAAAATGCTGGGTTGTTTCAATCCAAATTTGGGTCAAACATGGACAAACCCAGCTGTAAATAAAAAATGTAACCGAGCTGTTGGGTTTGTACATATTTGACCCAAATTTGGGTTGAAACAATCCAGCATTTTTAGAGTGTATGTATATACACCGATCTTAATATTGTGTTGGTCCCACATTTGCTGCCAAAACAACCCGGACCCGTCGAGGCATGGCCTCCACTAGACCCCTGAAGGTGTGCTGTATCTGGCACCAAGATGTTAAAAGCAGATCCTTTAAGTCCTGTAAGTTGCGAGGTGGGGCCTCCATAGATCGGACTTGTTTGTTCAGCACATCCCACTTTGCCGCTCCATACGCAACAAACTGCGATGCTCTGTGTATTCAGACACCTTTCTATCAGAACCAGCATTAACTTCTTGAGCAGTTTGAGCTCCAGTAGCTCGTCTGTTTGATCGGACCACACGGGCCAGCCTTCGCTCCACACGTGCATCAATGAGCCTGGGCCGCCCATGACCCTGTGGCCGGTTCTCCACTGTTCCTTCCTTGGAGCACTTTTGATAGATCCTGACCACTGCAGACCGGGAACACCCCACAAGAGCTGCAGTTTTGGAGATGCTCTGACCCAGTCGTCTAGCCATCACAATCTGGCCCTTGTCAAACTCGCTCAAATCCTTACGCTTGCCCATTTTTCCTGCTTCTAAAACATCAACTTTGAGGACAAAATGTTAGGTTGTTTCACCCATGTTTTAACCCATGTTTGAGTCAAGTCTGGACAAACCCAACCGTTGGTTTAAATTTTTGTCCATATTTAACCCAGACATGGGTTGAAACAACCCAGCATTTTATCAGGTCCTTACTTCGTTATTCTAATAGTAAATATTAAACATTCCAATATTTCAAAGTATATTACATGACTAACCACATGCAACATTAACTGTGTTTATAATAATCACAATTGACATTGTTGTGTGTTATATGAAAAATTCCTCTCAAATAACTGTTAATATCACACATTTATTTATTTTTGTTATAGAAAATATACATAATTTGTGCAAACATACAACTCACAACAAATATGAAAACAAATGCAGCCTTTATGAGGAGTGTATGAGGAAAAACAATTTATCCCAGGTGTAAAATGTAAGTTAAAGTGACAAAATGCTTCAGAAGCCTTATTTGTTGTTTTTAATTTTATCTAAATGTACCAGATTTTTTAATTTATTTGATAAAATGTTCAAAATTTGGTTTACCTTTAGCCAATTTCTTCACATGTATGTGATAGTAACTTAAAAAGGTACTTTTGGAATCAATGGTACAAAAAAAAAGATATCATATAGATCAATTTGTTCCAAAGAGCCAATAAATAAAGTTAGAGACATCCAACTCCCCAAATATCTTGAATATACACATTTAAAGAAAAGATGAATGCCATATCACACATTTAGCAGTGATACTTAACAAATACCTCGTGATTTCGTTCTCGGAGCTTTGTTGTTCTCGCGAGATTTCGTCCAGGAAGTGAATAGTTCTGCTCTGCACGTTGTTTGGAGCTTTGGATGGATTCATGCAGCACTCATGGCGGGACGACTGAAGGTGAATAGGCTGCTCTTAGATAACGTGTGTTTTTGTGTTTTTTAAAGTCTCATCAGCTCGAACAGAGCATCCCTTTACAGCTGTCATATCTGGCACTTTTTGCATTGTTGTGCGTCTATTAAATTGATAACACCCCTATAACACCTATGAAATCATCCCAGGTTTATTTCATAGTTTTAATTGTATTAAACGTTGTGTTTTGTTATTTGTCAAATGACTACACTAACATAAACGTACCAGGATAATGCCAATTATATTTATTTTGTACATTTACCATGGAAATATCACAATATATTGGCATGGTAACCATTAAGTACTATAGTATTATGATGCTACCACTAGACCATAGTGCTGACTTAGGACTTTTTTTAAGGGTAGGCTTTAAAGGGTATAAGAATTTTTTTCTTTTTTGTGTGGATATCTACATAACCTCAAATATATTATAACCTCACACACATACATACACATACATACATACATATATACATATATATATATATATATATATATATATATATATATATATATATATATATATATATATATATATATATATATATATTGTGTGTGTGTGTGTGTCAATTTCAGTACTTTTAGATAAACATACATAATGATGAAAGCCAATATATATTAAATGTCATGGCTGTATTGAGTAATCCACTATTTTTTAAAGGGGTTCAAAATGACAATTTTGACCTGAGATTTGGAGCCAAATTACAGGGGTGTAAAATGACTTTAGAAAGCAGCATCATTATTTAATTTTTACATAGAGTTTGGCAGGTGTATTAGTGAAATCTGTTGACTTTAGCAATCTTTGTTGCATGCCAACGGTGACCGTTCAAAAATGGGAAAAAAGCACTTGTGTTTTTTGCATACCACATTTGTATAGAACACACATCTCTGAATTCCACAAACCCACTGAAATTATCACTTTGAGGCACATTGACTTGAAAACTGAAAACTTTTGAGAGAAAAGTGTATTTATAAAAATCTATTTTTAATCAGTTTTAGGGATATTTGGAAGAAGGGATTTGGTTCATTTTTACAGCATCTGAAGCTACCAAGAGTTCAAATATGCAGGACTGTAACTATGTTACCACATTGACATCCCACTATCTCCAGGATTGAACCATGTAGAGCCTTAACAATTTTGATTTCATAAGAAGCGCTTCATGTGAACAAGAATCTAAAATTATATTGAGATATCTTTAATACTTCTCGAGTTACAGACATGCAAACTTTGGAAAAATGCCTTTTTTTGGCACTGAGAGTTATGTTATGTTATTAAGTTATGCAATAGTTTTGATAGAGGGAAACGATGCATTTTTTGTTTCAGTATTTATTGTTCTTCAGATATTCCCCTTTAAACACAAATATTATCAGCTGTTTGAAAAGTTAGCCACATTTTGTTGTTGACCATTGAAAATGGGTAAAATTCAACAATTTGAACACGGAGCCACATTGAGTATCTATGGGATTAAACCATATAGAGCTTTGAAGATGTTTTTATTATGATAATTAAAAAAATATATATAAGAAACGTTTAAGAATGAGAATCTTGAATAATATTGAGATATATTTAATACTTGAATAGTTACAGACATGCAAACTTTGGAAAAAGTATGCTCTATGCAATTGTCTGATATTAATTTTTATAAATAAAAAAAACATCAGCTGCATTCAAAGAAACCCACATTTGGTTTTTGGCCACTGAATGTGTATACATTTGACCATTTTACTCATGGAGCCATTTTGAGATCATGATATCTCTGGAAATGAACCATATTGGGCCTTAAAATTTAAGATACTAAAAGAAATGTTTATTAAGGACCAGAATCTAACAGCATATATAGATATCTTTAATAGTTCTTGAGTTACAGGGATGCAAACTTGGGGTAAAAAACACAAGACGTGCTTTTTTTCCCATTTTCGAACGGTCACCGTTGGCATATAATGCAACAAAGATTGCTAAAGTCAACAGATTTCACTAATAGATTTACCAATCTCTGTGTGAGAATAAAATAATGATATTGCCATCTTTCTAAATCATTTTTACCCCCCTGTAACTTGGCTCCAAATCTAAGGTGAAAATTGTCATTTTGTCCCCCTTTACAAAATGGATTACGTAAATATACACCAATGATGACATTACATATTTTGGCTTTCTTCTTCATTTATGTATTTCTTTCAACAGAAAAAAAAAAGATTGTGCACCCTATAGTGTGCATATGGGATCCTTTCTTTTAAAATGGGAGTCACTGTCTTATTGTGAGTTCAGCAGATAATGGATTTTGGAAAAAAGAGTGGTCTCTTGTTACTCCAGTATCCTCTCTTGCTCTTTGCAGAAACAAGCGAAAGATGCCTTAAAGATCATAGGATGTGGCAGTGCCATGTTCCTGGGATACCTCACGGCCTCCGGAGACGAGCGTTTCTATGCCAATGCTCTCATGCCAGTGCTGCAGAGGTTTGTGGGAGCGGAGACGGCTCATGTTATGGCTGTCCGGTTGATTGGTCTTGGATGTGTGCCTCTCAACAACTACAAGGATCCAGCCTCACTGGTCAGTGTGCCAAACACTAGTGATAGACTGCTGTGTTGTTGACTAGGTGATTAATCATTTGAGATAGTTGGCATTGGACAAAATTACCCAAATTATTAAAAACATTATGAGATAATAACAAATTATGTGTATGGCAGTTTTCCCTGCGGTTTCGAAAATGGTATAGAATATCGATATTTTTTACGGTATTGAAGTTGGAAATTACAGTATCGTCATAAGGCTCAAATTGTGACCATTTTGGTCTCATTTATGCTCCCGAAATATAGATTTGGGAGCATTTGTGCGAGTACAAATAATTCTCGAGGAGCAACAAATGAGGGAAGCACACACAAAGAAACTCAGTTAACTCTTAACATACTGCGGTTCAAATCCAAAATGTGGAGTTTTTATATATAACATATTTTTCCCCCGACAAAAACAAAGAGTGATATTGGTTAGGTTTTTATTTATTTTAGTCTTGTTGTCTTTCACCAATGATATTGCATGATGATATAGTCACAGTTATCTTTATGGACGTTTGTGTAATTTCGTCTGATCTTAGTCGCAGCAGGGGCGGGGCTGGGGCAGAAGGAGAGCTGGGCTGGAGCAGCAGGGGCGGGGCTGGGGCAGAAGGGGAGGGGCTGAGCAGCAGGGGCGGGGCTGGGGCAGAAGGGGAGGGGCTGGAGCAGCAGGGGTGGGGCTGGGCAGATGGGGCGGGGCTGGAGCAGCAGGGGTGGGGCTGGGGCAACATATATAGATAAACTGATATATATAAACATTTTAGTTGTGGTGCTCCTATATTTTTGCTGGTGCTCCTAACGTTTTGAAGTTGTGAGCACCAGTGCTACCAAGTTAAAAGGTTTATTTGGAGCCCTGCGTGAGACAACACTACAGTGTATACATCAGACCCTGTGTCTGGCCTTTGTGCTGGTCAGTCATGGTCTCTAGAATATCACTGTGTGCTTTTTGAAGATTTGTAAGACTGCAAGATTTGCAGATAAGCATTCAGATTTGTCAGCATACTTGGCCATGTTGTGTATGAGTGCTGTATTGGCCACTCTTGATATTAGCGTTGAAAAACCTATATCGTTTATTTCCAACAGGAAGTGCATGTGATGGGTCGAAAGTTCCAGAACCCAGTTGGGATAGCAGCCGGCTTTGACAAACACGGTGAGGCGGTGGATGGCCTCTATAGACTGGGCTTTGGCTTCGTGGAAGTGGGGACGGTCACCCCAAAGGCACAGGATGGAAACCCAAAGCCACGCGTGTTCAGACTGGAGTCAGACCAGGCAGTCATTAACAGGTGTGGCGGTTTTTTATCCTTCATAATTTAAAGTTTCTCAACCTTTTTGTCTTTTGCCCCATCAGTACGTTGCAGATTCCTCTTCATTGTGTGCTGCACTTATATTGTGTGATGAGTATAATGCACTATTTATAAGAAAGAAAAGAGCTGTTGGGTTCTATAATTAATTCTATAAGGTTCTAAATATTTTAACTTCTTCAATATCGTCACTGTCGTACCTCGAAAATCCATATTTTGTTCTTTTTTTTCCTCCATTAATCATTACTATTGTCACCCTTTACACCTGTCTTTAGGTTTTGCAAATATCTAACAATGAAAAGTATTAAAAAGAGCTTGTGACTAAACCTTGAACCTCCATAGGATCCTCAAACTGTCCGTCAAACCTCATAACTCTGCCCCACCTCTATAGTGAATAAAGTGTTGATCACAGCAGAGTGTCTCTGCTTGTTTGCAATGCAATGGTAAATAAAGAACTGGTTGTTTACATAATTCTTTACTCAAGAAACTTTTGCTGCCCTGCTCAGCCCTGACCCGTCGAGGCATGGACTCCACTAGACCCCTGAAGGTGTGCTCTGGTATCTGGCACCAAGATGTTAGCAGCAGATCCTTTAAGTCCTGTAAGTTGCGAAGTGGGGCCTCCATGGATCGGACTTGTTTGTTCAGCACATCCCACAGATGCTCGATTGAGATCTGGGGAATTTGGAGGTCAAGTCAACACCTCAAACTTGTTGTGCTCCTCAAACCATTCCTGAAGCATTTGTGCTTTGTAGCAGGAGCATTATCCTGCTGGAAGAGCCACACTCACCAGGGAATACCGTTTCCATGAAAGGGTGTACATGGTCTGCAACAATGCTTAGGTAGGTGGTACGTGTCAAAGGAACATCCACATGGATGGCAGGACCCAAGGTTTCCCAGCAGAACATTGCCCAAAGCATCACACTGCCTCCAGCCTCGCCTTCTTCCCATAGTGCATCCTGGTGCCATGTGTTCCCCAGGTAAGCCACGCACACACACCCGGCCATCCACGTGATGTAAAAGAACACGTGATTCCTCAGACCAGGCCACCTTCTTCCATTGCTCCGGGGTCCAGTTCTGATGCTCACCGATTCTCCACTGGTCCTTCCTTGGACCACTTTTAATAGATACTGACAAAACCAGGTCCCATTTGAAGCTCCAGTCCAGTTTCTTTCTGACCCCAAGATTCAACAGTTTCTGTGATTCTCCATCTGTAATCCTCTGAGAGTCTTTGGCCACTCAAACTCTCTCCTCACCGCATTAGGATGATATAGACACAAGTCCTCAGGCAGATTCATAACTAGGGGTGCACCAATCCGATATTAGGATCGGATATCGGCCGCGATACTGACAAAACAGCTGGATCGGGATCGGAAGAACCTACGCCATTCGTCAGCATCACGTGTGTCGCATGCTAGAAGCAACATGAAGCGAGCAGTCAACTGCAGGGTTATCAACTCTCACGCATTCTCACGCATTTCTGTCATGCTCTCACTCTGCCCAAATTAATCTCACGCCAAACTGCCAAACCTGCTTTAGATATTAAACAAAGCTTAGCTTTTACATTTTTCAAACAATAAATAGCGTTTTGGCGCTAATCTGGCATAATGTTAAAGCCAGAGGCGTTGAAAACCGGAGTTGCACATGCTCTTATCTCCCGGTGGCGCGGTCACGTAGTTCATGAAGCGCTCAATACTTCTAGCGCTGTGTCAATGCATTCGAATGGCTTAAGCGGATACACAACAGTTTCACTATACAGGCGTTTGCAGCAAGTTTTGGTAAACAGTACAGCATAGTGTGCATTGATTATTAAGTCAACCATATTTACAGGATCGTTTTATTATGGAGAGTGATAGAGATGCAACACTGTTAACATTAATGTTATTCTTGTATTTAGCCCTCAGGTACTAATTGGTTACACTCGTACTCATTGATGGTCAAATGTTCAATTGAATAAATGTTTTATATTTTAGTTCAATAAGAATTCAACACTTTACATACATCTGTTATTTTGTCTTCTTAGTTATGTTTAGTTAATAAAGTCTGGTGCCTTTAGTCTCTTCAAGGAAGGTATAAGGTGGAAAGTATACAGTTTATAATTAATTCAACAATAGTATCGGATCGGTATCGGGTATCGACAGATCGACAGATACACAAAGCCCAGGCATCGGTATCGGTATCGGGACTGAAAAAGTTGGATCGGTGCACCCCTATTCATAACATCTTAAGTTGATTGGAACGTCTTAATTATTGCCCTGATGGTGTAAAAGTGGATTTTCAATGTTTTAGCTGTTTTCCTACAGCCATTTTTTTTTGTGAAGCTCAACAATCTTTTGCTTCTTTGGTTTTACTCAGTGATGATTATTAAGGGAATTTGGAATTGTGTTTCCTCATATTGGAACAGTTTCTCATGAAACTGGACAATTTCATGCTCTAATCACCCTGGTGTGCTAAAAATGTAAATATTAATGGGGATATACTTAAAATATTTATTTTACTCATAAAAAATTCTAGGGGTGCCAAAAATTATGGCTGACATATTTTGTAGAAAAGCATTTATTTCATAATGTGAGTTTCCCTCTCAATTTCCATTATTTTACTTCAATGGAAGGATGTTTTAAATAAAAGATCAAAAGGATAAACAATGCAGAATGAATTTTCTTTATTTTTTTTACCATCGTTGATCATATTTACCAGGGGGGCCAATAATTCTGACCATGATGTGCTTTTTCATTCATACTTAATGAAAGTGAAACTTATTGCAAATGTGGGAAAATAAAATTAAGCATACACTCACGTGGCATTTAAACCATGCCCAATTGGCACTAAGGGGCCTAAAGTGTGCCAAGAAAACATCCCCCCACATTACACCACTCACCACTCAGCCTGCAGTGAAAACATCCCACACCATTACACCACCACCAGCCTGCACAGTGAAAACATCCCCACACCATTACACCACCACCACCAGCCTGCACAGTGGGAACAAGGCATGATGGATCCATGTTCTCATTCTGTTTACGCCAAATCTGACTCTACCATCTGAATGTCTCAACAGAAATCCAGACTCATCAGACCAGGCAACATTTTTCCAGTCTTCAACTGTCCAATTTTGGTGAGCTCGTGCAAATTGTAGCCTCTTTTTCCTATTTGTAGTGGAGATGAGTGGTACCCGGTGGGGTCTTCTGCTGTTGTAGCCCATCCGCCTCAAGGTTGTGCGTGTTGTGGCTTCACAAATGCTTTGCTGCATACCTCGGTTGTAACGAGTGGTTATTTCAATCAAAGTTGCTCTTCTATCAGCTTGAATCAGTCGGCCCATTCTCCTCTGACCTCTAGCATCAACAAGGCATTTTCTCCCACAGGACTGCCGCATACTGAGTGTTTTTCCCTTTTCACACCATTCTTTGTAAACCCTAGAAATGGTTGTGCGTGAAAATCCCAGTAACTGAGCAGATTGTGAAATACTCAGACCGGCCCGTCTGGCACCAACAACCATGCCACGCTCAAAATTTGCTTAAATCCTTTCTTTCCCATTCTGACATTCAGTTTGGAGTTCAGGAGATTGTCTTGACCAGGACCACACCCCTAAATGCATTGAAGCAACTGCCATGTGATTGGTTGATTATATAATTGCATTAATGAGAAATTGAACAGGTGTTCCTAATAATTCTTTAGGTGAGTGTATGCTTTAACTGAATCCTAATTTCTGACTGGGTGAGGTTTTCTGTTTTCAAGTGGACAAAGGAAAGAATCTCGTTGGTCTCTTTCATTTTCTGATGTCAACATCAAACAATAAAAGCGTCAGTAGTATCAGTTGCACACCAATATCTTCAGCCAGTGTTGTGTACAGGCATTCAAACGAGGGTGGAGTCCCTCCAGATGGAGTAAATGAGTGCTGTTTTTTCATCCTGCCAGTTTTGAATGCCAAATGTTGCTCGTCATTTGAAAGTTCTCTTCTAAAATGCGTAGGATCTGAACAAACCCTTAACCAACATATTAAACGCTCCATTGTTTACGCTTCGAACATGAATGATGGCTTCAGTTGTGTTGTTTTTATACGCAATTACAAAATGGCCAATAGACCTAAACTTGACTTGGTGATAGAAAAGTATCTTTATGAACATCAAACTCAAATATTATGGTATTTACATGGTGCTTTACAGTATACCCTCCTGATAGTTTCTCCAAAACGTGGTACTACATGTTAATTGTGTGTTTTGTGTATATTTCAGATATGGATTCAATAGTTGTGGCCTTTCTGCGGTGCAGGAACGGTTGAAGGCCAGAAAGCATGTGCAGTCAGAACTAACAAAAGGTACATCACGGACACAAACTAGTACGAGTGTCCTTTTTTATCTTAACTCTGTGAACATATCTTTACGTAACATAATTTCCCTTAATGACTTGTAAATAGACATTCGCTGCTTTTTCCTACTTATTTGAATACAACTGAGCTTTGCCAGGAAAGTCTTCTGGCTCTGTAACAGCATAAATGTCCGATATTAGCAGGAAAACCTCTTGGCGTCAATCTTGGGAAGAACAAGCTCTCTGCAGATGCGGTGTCAGATTATGTGGAGGGAGTGCGTACACTGGGCCCTCTCGCTGACTATCTGGTAGTGAATGTGAGCAGCCCCAACACTCCCGGCCTTAGAGACCTACAGGGCAAGGAAGAACTGCGCCACCTTCTGGACAAGGTAGTACTTCATTCCAGTGCTGAAAATTGCATTGAATGTTTACAGAAATGCTCAGTAGCTGCTCAACAAAATCCATAGCACGGTGTAGAAGAATCTTTTCCTGTTGATACATTATATTGTGTATATACACCGATCAGGCATAACATTATGACCGGTGAAGTTAATAACACTGATTATCTCTTCATCACGGCTCCTGTTAGTCGGTGGGATATATTAGGCAGCAAGTGAACATTTTGTCCTCAAACTTGATGTGTTAGAAGCAGGAAAAATGGGCAAGCGTAAGGATTTGAGCGAGTTTGACAAGGGCCAGATTGTGATGGCTAGACGACTGGGTCAGAGCATCTCCAAAACTGCAGCTCTTGTGGGGTGTTCCCGGTCTGCAGTGGTCAGGATCTATCAAAAGTGCTCCAAGGAAGGAACAGTGGAGAACCGGCCACAGGGTCATGGGCGGCTCAGGCTCATTGATGCACGTGTGGAGCGAAGGCTGGCCTGTGTGGTCCGATCAAACAGACGAGCTACTGGAGCTCAAACTGCTCAAGAAGTTAATGCTGGTTCTGATAGAAAGGGGTCAGAATACACAGAGCATCGCAGTTTGTTGACCCCTGACCCCACCCAAAGCACCAACAGTGGCACATGAGCATCAGAACTGGACCACGGAGCAATGGAAAGAGTTCCTGATTGCAGCGAGTTACTGATATCCTAAAGTAACGTTTTTGTTCTCTTAAATTGAAAAAGATGGAAACGCCGATTTATTCGCAAATGTTTTATGGCGTATTCCAATTTAAATTCTCCTCTTTTGGATGTAAGCATAGCTAAATGGAGCATTGAATCAATTGCAATAAAAAAAAATAAGTGACATGAAAAGAAATTGCTGATAAAACTGTTTAATATACGTAGATACAGCTGTTTGATTATTATTAGTTTGAATTAATTTTGGAATTCATTTGAATAGTTAAATTAAGTTATACGAATCAAACTACAATTAAACAACAATTACATTTTTAGGGCCCTATGAAAAGTTTTATTTATTTTTCTCAAATTCCGTATTATTATTGTTATTATTATTTATATTTTTTATTATTATTGTTTTCTGTTATACATTTTCTGGATTCCATTTTATGGGTTATTAAAATGTAATTAATAAAAAAGCATGTGTAATTAATTTAATTCACAAAAACAACCATTTTAACAATAAAAAAAAAAATTCTATGAAATGTTTTTTGTCCCCCGAAATTCTGTTATGTATTTTAATTTTAATCAATTGAAGGCATAAAAAAATGTATATATTTTTAAATCATATGAAATTAAACAAACTTTTTTTTTTGTCCAAAAAAGTGTTGCACAATTCACAAGTCAGTGTTTAAATTCAAGTGATTATTCCTTAAAATAAAGTTTTAATAATATTTTATTATTACTGTCGTTGCTTTATCGAGTAAATTGTGTTTTATGACTGAATTCCATGATTATCTCATCATGTGGCCCTAATCACACCACCATGATATCGCTGCACACACTAATCTGACCTTATTTCATCCTCACGTTGATCACTTTCATCATTTGGTGTCGGTGGTTTTTCAGGTGCTTAAAGAGCGGGATTCTTTGCGGATGGAGGAGCGACTGCCTGTGTTGGTGAAGATCGCTCCAGATCTTTCTACGAAGGACAAGCAAGACATTGCTGAGGTCATCATGCAGGTCAGTCTTCCATATGATTCGCAGGTCAAAAATATTATGGCAAGGTGCGTAATTACAGGATTTTGTTTTGTTTTGTTTTTTAGGTTGGCGTTGATGGTTTAATGGTTTCCAACACCACTATTTCCAGGCCAGACACTCTTAAAGACCCTAAAAAGCATGAATTAGGAGGACTCAGTGGTCAGCCTCTGAAGGAAATGTCTACTCAAACCGTGCGAGAGATGTACACACTGACCCAAGGTACCCTTAAATCCCTAGTTACACATTTCATTTGTATTTAGACTGATTGATTTGAAATGAGGGTTAATATAGTATAAGGACAAACGCTTCTGTGTGAGTTTGTAGGGAAGTTACCCATTGTTGGAGTGGGTGGAGTGGCCAGCGGACGGGACGCCCTTGATAAGATCCGTGCGGGAGCTTCTCTAGTGCAGCTCTACACGGCTCTAGTGTACCAGGGTCCGCCTGTAGTCAACAAAATCAAACGGGAACTGGACGATCTCTTGAAGTGAGCATGCCAATGTTTTATTCATTTCTCTAGATATTAGGGGTGTAACGGTACATGTGTCCGTCCCGAACTACGGCTGCAACTAATGGTTACTTTGATAATCGATTATTTGGCTGATTATTTCTTCAATTAATTGGGAAAAAAGCCCAATTGTCTTTTGTTTTATTTCATTGACAAAACACAATATTCCACATCTTGTCCAATGCTGTCCTTAAAACAAATGTGCCAATTGAATGCTATATAATGCTATGTGCAACAGAGCTATAAAGCAAAAGGACTGTTTAAATCCCTACATAATAAAAATTAAGATAGCAATAAAAATAATAAAGAAAAATATCAACTCAGTGTTAACAGATAAGAGCAATGTCATTTCTCTATCCTGTAGAAACATCTTACATTATATTCCATTACACGCTGTTGTCTCTTTACAGTTACTATCATAAAATAGTGAAGTACATGTACACTTTTAAACCTGAATTTAACGTCCAGCAACAGATATTTCTGCAAAATGAGTGTTTTTGTGCTGAATGTGAATTGCCTGTTTGACACGGCGCTCATTCAGTGAAGTGTGAAGTTTAACACAGACTGTCAGGATGAGCCTTCTCGCAAAATGGAAATTCTTGCGTGAATTTGTAACGCTTACCGATAAGGGTATAACCGTAAAATGAAAGTTTTGCGCTGGAGAAACTTATCACACATTAAACATCACACGCATCTGTCAAAGCACCAGACAGGGCAAGCCTTGTTAAACATTACACGGCTAAGGCATTCGCTTGAAGCTTAAAATTAATAATTCTCATGTTTTGGGCAGATTGGATCATGTACCTTTCCTTTCCTGCACTATTTTTAAATGCATTTTGTCCACAGAAATGCGTTAAGGGCTGTAATTTGTGCGACTGGATGAAGTTTTCCGTGCACAGAGGGCAGACCCGACTAATCAATACTGAGAATCGCTGTTACTCATTGCTGATTATTTATCGATTAGTTGTTGCAGCCCTATCCCGAACCACTACGGTACAGATGTCACGTTTCGGTGCATACAGTCAGACTCCGAATACAGTCAGTCACAGGCAATCCACACTCCAATCCTGAAGGGCACATGCAACGCTTGCTAGTAGCCCATACACTGAGTTTACTGTTTGTTTTCTTTATATTACAAACGCACAATGATTTGTTTTTATTGTGAGTGCATACATGCGTAAATGAAGGAGCATTTTAAGTTGTTTCCGCTGCTATGATGAGACAAAACTCTTTTGTTTTTGCGTTTATTTCTGTCGTGTGATTGGTTGTTACATTAATCCATATTGAGTAAAAATGACCAGAGCTTATCATCGTCATCGAAAATAATTTTATCGCGTTTCGATATGATATCGTTTATCGGCCCAGCCCTAATATTGTGTATAACTGTGTATCCGCCATTTTCACCGCATATTAATGAACCCAAAACCGAGGTACGTATGGATCTGTGACTTCTGTGTACCATTACACCCCTAGTAGATATTAACAAACATAATGGTATTAAACACCTTTGTCTGTTTTTTTTAATAGGACAGAAGGTTTCACGTGTGTAGCAGAGGCGGTAGGTGCCGATCATAGAGCCTCAGAGAAAACTGCAGAACCACAGACACAAAACGAAGACTCTCACTCCAAACGTGACGCGCTGTCAGAGAGTTTGGACTCATGATGCTTAAAGTTCTGCATTTACCACCGGGAATTATTGGTCTTGCGCCACATTTACTTGTTAGCATCGGTTCGGGACAGCATTCATTTACAAGACTGGATCCACTGTTACACAAATGGATTGTTTTTTAAATGACGTGCCTTGTTGGTGTTGTAATTTCGTAAAAATTTTGATGTTATGCCATTGAGTATATGAAAATATGATTTTGAATGAATGTGCACTGCTCCAGATTTGCACATAAAATGTTAACAGTGCAATGCATTCGATTTCATGACATTTCTCAATGTTGATGTCCTTAATTTCCAAAGGATGAGGCTTATGCTGTTATTTGTCACTCTTGTTTCTTGAATTCATCTCACAAACTCCCAACCCCAATTAAAGCAAATGTTATTTTAATAATTTTGAATTTGCTAAGACTAAGAGCTGCTAAGAGCTGAAACCTATGCTCTGCGTTGTCTATTGAAAAAGCAATACAATTTGCCTTAAGCAAAGTTAAAGCAGTGTCTTTTCTGTGACTGACCACACCAAAAGACATTGCATAAAACAGGTTGTTTTTAATGGCATGCATACACTCAATGGTTTTTGCAGTATAGTATATATTGTGCATGATACAATACATGAATTTTCTGTATGCTGTGAATAACTGGATGTCCTGCTGCATTAATATACAAGTTGACAAGTTGGATGTTATTACATACAGTTTGAAGTCCTGGCATCTAATAGGCTTGGGATCTCCTTGGATTGGAAAAAAAAAAAAAAAGTAAAACCATAAATATTATGATCAGGGCTTGGCTAACCTTTTTGCTCACCAGCCACTGTGGCTATTGATTTTCACTGGCCACAATTTTGACATCAATACCATGGAGAAAAACTGCCATATAGATATTTTTAATTGCAATAAGCAGCGGAAATCAACTCTGTTTAGTGAGTTTGAGAATTGAAAATATATATAAAAAATTAAACCCGCCAAAGAGTCTAGTAGGAGTGACTGCGTTACATGCCACTGCTGAAATACACACACTTTTGGTGGGTTGGCGGTGTCAAACGCATAACGCATGAAAGTACAAGAATCTATATAAAGAAGGCCATCAGGACTCTGGTTTGAGGGTGTTTTTCTGCATCATGACCTGGAGGGAGTTGGATCAGAGAACGTTCTGTCCATGACATCTGTCCTTTACTGAAGCTGAAGCACAGTTGGGTCATGCAAGCAACTAGAAAGAAATCTAGTCATACAAGCAACTCTGAAGCTTTGGGATGATACTTTTTTTTTTTAGTCTAGAATGTCAAAATCCAGACTAATCCTTGATAGAAAGGCTATGGGAGGACCTGAAATGTGCTTGAAAGCTTACAAATGTGAGTTAAAGCAGTCATCACAATCTGACTGTCATTACAATTGTTCAGAAAGCAGTGCAACGGCGAGCCTGAAAGTGATAATATGCGTGGCAGCAGGGCTCTCGACCGATCTAAAGTATCCAAATCGAATTTTGTTGCCCATTCTCAATTGGGAAGTCCATCACATTGTGTATCATCACTACTCCAAACTACCCAACACTGGGTTGTTACGTCTGACCCAGGATCTGAGTAACACAAAAACTACCCAAACACTGGGTTGTTACGTCTGACCCAGGATCTGAGTAACACAAAAACTACCCAAACACTGGGTTGTTACATCTGACCCAGGGTCTGATTAACACAAAAACTACCCAAACACTGGGTTGTTACATCTGACCCAGGGTCTGATTAACACAAAAACTACCCAAACACTTGGTTGTTATGTCTGACCCAGGGTCTGATTAACACAAAAACTACCCAAACACTGGGTTATGTCTGACCCAGGATCTGATTAACACAAAAACTACCCAAACACTGGGTTGTTACGTCTGACCCAGGATCTGAGTAACACAAAAACTACCCAAACACTGGGTTGTTACGTCTGACCCAGGGTCTGATTAACACAAAAACTAACCAACACTGGGTTATGTCTGACCCAGGATCTGATTAACACAAAACTACCCAAACACTGGGTTGTTATGTCTGACCCAGGATCTGATTAACACAAAAACTACCCAAACACTGGGTTGTTATGTCTGACCCAGGATCTGAGTAACACAAAACTACCCTAACACTGGGTTGTTATGTCTGACCCAGGATCTAAGTAACACAAAAACTACCCAAACACTGGGTTGTTACATCTGACCCAGGATCTGATTAACACAAAAACTACCCAAACACTGGGTTGTTACATCTGACCCAGGATCTGATTAACACAAAAACTACCCAACACTGGGTTGTTACGTCTGACCCAGGATCTGATTAACACAAAAACTACCCAAACACTGGGTTGTTACATCTGACCCAGGGTCTGATTAACACAAAAACTACCCAAACACTGGGTTATGTCTGACCCAGGATCTGAGTAACACAAAAACTACCCAACACTGGGTTGTTACATCTGACCCAGGGTCTGATTAACACAAAAACTACCCAAACACTGGGTTGTTACGTCTGACCCAGGGTCTCATTAACACAAAATCTACCCAAACACTGGGTTGTTACGTCTGACCCAGGATCTGATTAACACAAAAACTACCCAAACACTGGGTTGTTACGTCTGACCCAGGGTCTCATTAACACAAAAACTACCCAAACACTGGGTTGTTACGTCTGACCCAGGATATGATTAACACAAAAACGACTAAACACTGGGTTATTACGTCTGACCCAGGGTCTGATTAACACAAAACTACCCAAACACTGGGTTGTTACATCTGACCCAGGATCTGATTAACACAAAAACTACCCAAACACTGGGTTATTACATCTGACCCAGGGTCTGAGTAACACAAAACTACTCAAACACTGGGTTGTTATGTCTGACCCAGGGTCTGATTAACACAAAACTACCCAAACACTGGGTTGTTATGTCTGACCCAGGGTCTGATTAACACAAAAACTACCCAAACACTGGGTTATGTCTGACCCAGGATCTGATTAACACAAAAACTACCCAACACTGGGTTGTTACATCTGACCCAGGATCTGAGTAACACAAAACTAACCAAACACTGGGTTGTTACGCCTGACCCAGGATCTGATTAACACAAAACTAACCAACACTGGGTTGTTATGTCTGACCCAGGGTCTGATTAACACAAAAACTACCCAAACACTGGGTTGTTATGTCTGACCCAGGATCTGATTAACACAAAAACTACCCAAACACTGGGTTGTTATGTCTGACCCAGGATCTGAGTAACACAAAAACTACCCAAACACTGGGTTGTTATGTCTGACCCAGGATCTGAGTAACACAAAAACTACCCAAACACTGGGTTGTTACATCTGACCCAGGGTCTGATTAACACAAAAACTACCCAAACACTGGGTTGTTACATCTGACCCAGGATCTGATTAACACAAAAACTACCCAACACTGGGTTGATACGTCTGACCAGGATCTGATTAACACAAAAACTACCCAAACACTGGGTTGTTACATCTGACCCAGGATCTGATTAACACAAAACTACCCAAACACTGGGTTATGTCTGACCCAGGATCTGATTAACACAAAAACTACCCAAACACTGGGTTGTTATGTCTGACCCAGGATCTGATTAACACAAAAACTACCCAAACACTGGGTTGTTACGTCTGACCCAGGATCTGATTAACACAAAAACTACCCAAACACTGGGTTGTTACGTCTGACCCAGGGTCTCATTAACACAAAATCTACCCAAACACTGGGTTGTTACGTCTGACCCAGGATCTGATTAACACAAAAACGACTAAACACTGGGTTATTATGTCTGACCCAGGATCTGAGTAACACAAAAACTACCCAAACACTGGGTTGTTACGTCTGACCCAGGATCTGAGTAACACAAAAACTACCCAAACACTGGGTTGTACGCCTGACCCAGGATCTGATTAACAAAAACTACCCAACACTGGGTTGTTACGTCTGACCCAGGGTCTGATTAACACAAAAACTACCCAAACACTGGGTTGTTACATCTGACCCAGGGTCTCATTAACACAAAAACTACCCAAACACTGGGTTGTTACGTCTGACCCAGGATCTGATTAACACAAAAACAACTAAACACTGGGTTGTTACGTCTGACCCAGGGTCTCATTAACACAAAAACTACCCAAACACTGGGTTATTACATCTGACCCAGGGTCTGATTAACACAAAACTACCCAAACACTGGGTTGATTACGTCTGACCCAGGATCTGATTAACACAAAACGACTAAACACTGGGTTATTACATCTGACCCAGGGTCTGATTAACACAAAAACTACCCAAACACTGGGTTATTACGCCTGACCCAGGATCTGATTAACACAAAACTACCCAAACACTTGGGTTGTACATCTGACCCAGGATCTGATTAACACAAAAACTACCCAAACACTGGGTTGTTACGTCTGACCCAGGATCTGAGTAACACAAAAACTACCCAAACACTGGGTTGATACATCTGACCCAGGGTCTGATTAACACAAAAACTAACCAACACTGGGTTATTACATCTGACCCAGGGTCTGAGTAACACAAAACTACCCAAACACTGGGTTGATACGTCTGACCCAGGGTCTGAGTAACACAAAACTACCCAAACACTGGGTTGTTACGTCTGACCCAGGATCTGATTAACACAAAAACTACCCAAACACTGGGTTATTACATCTGACCCAGGGTCTGATTAACACAAAAACTACCCAAACACTGGGTTATTACATCTGACCCAGGATCTGATTAACACAAAAACTACCCAAACACTGGGTTATTACATCTGACCCAGGGTCTGATTAACACAAAAACTACCCAAACACTGGGTTATTACATCTGACCCAGGGTCTGATTAACACAAAAACTACCCAAACACTGGGTTACATCTGACCCAGGATCTGAGTAACACAAAACTACCCAAACACTGGGTTGTTACGTCTGACCCAGGGTCTGATTAACACAAAAACTACCCAAACACTGGGTTGTTATGTCTGACCCAGGATCTGATTAACACAAAAACTACCCAAACACTGGGTTGTTACATCTGACCCAGGATCTGATTAACACAAAAACTACCCAAACACTGGGTTGTTATGTCTGACCCAGGATCTGATTAACACAAAACTACCCAAACACTGGGTTGTTTTGTCTGACCCAGGATCTGATTAACACAAAACTACCCAAACACTGGGTTGTTACATCTGACCCAGGATCTGATTAACACAAAACTACCCAAACACTGGGTTGTCTTGTCTGACCCAGGATCTGAGTAACACAAAACTACCCAAACACTGGGTTTTACGTCTGACCCAGGATCTGATTAACACAAAACTACCCAAACACTGGGTTTTACGTCTGACCCAGGATCTGAGTAACACAAAACTACCCAAACACTGGGTTGTTTTGTCTGACCCAGGATCTGATTAACAAAAACTACCCAAACACTGGGTTGTTACATCTGACCCAGGATCTGATTAACACAAAAACTACCCAAACACTGGGTTGTTACGTCTGACCCAGGTCTGAGTAACACAAAACTACCCTAACACTGGGTTGTTACGTCTGACCCAGGATCTGATTAACACAAAAACTACCCAAACACTGGGTTGTTACGTCTGACCCAGGATCTGAGTAACACAAAAACTACCCAAACACTGGGTTGTTACGCCTGACCCAGGATCTGATTAACACAAAAACTACCCAAACACTGGGTTGTTACGCCTGACCCAGGATCTGATTAACACAAAACTACCCAAACACTGGGTTGATACGTCTGACCCAGGATCCGATTAACACAAAACTACCCAAACACTGGGTTGTTTTGTCTGACCCAGGATCTGAGTAACACAAAACTACCCAAACACTGGGTTGTTACGCCTGACCCATGATCTGATTAACACAAAAACTACCCAAACACTGGGTTGTTTTGTCTGACCCAGGATCTGAGTAACACAAAAACTACCCAAACACTGGGTTGTTACGTCTGACCCAGGATCTGAGTAACACAAAAACTACCCAAACACTGGGTTATTACATCTGACCCAGGATCTGATTAACACAAAACCAACCCAAACACTGGGTTGTTACGCCTGACCCAGGATCTGAGTAACACAAAAACTACCCAAACACTGGGTTGTTACGTCTGACCCAGGATCTGAGTAACACAAAAACTACCCAAACACTGGGTTGTTACGCCTGACCCGGGAGAAATAATTAGTTTTTTCCCCCAAAAATGACCCAAAAGGATCAACCCAGGATTTGGGTAGAAAAAATAACCCATGAGAGAGTACAGATATATTATTTATACTTAAAACTTTCTTTAATAAATGCATGCAAGATCAAATAAAATATTCAGAGTGCACTGAAATAAATCCTCAGATTGAGATGGACTTTCTTTTGTACTGTAAATTGTAATGTACTAAATCATTTTGGAAACAAGACCATAACATTGACGGTGTTTTTAAAAGTTACACCTTGCAAATACTGCATGTTCAGCTAAACAAATCACCATTACCTTTGGGTTGCCTCATGGAAACTGTCTTTGTTTTCGTGAGGCAACTAATCCCTGGACAGAGAGGTGTGTTCCTCGTGTTGTGATAACATTTCCAAATCAACCTGGATAATAATCCTTGTTTGTAACAAAATCTGAGGAGGATAGAAACACCCATAGCCATTCTTCAGAAAGTGTGTGTTCTCGCTCCAACCACACTAGACTTCATTAGAATTATCTTCATCTCACAAATTAATTTAAATTCAGTTTATGCACTGTTGAGTTGTTGTACTGAGGCCACACATTTCATTTCTGAACCTTACACCACTTCAGTGTTAACTAGAGGAAAACAGGACATTTGCTGCATGGGGTTCACAAATTGTACATTACATTTATATTGAACATTTAAATAAATAGTTTGACCAAAATGTTTAGTTTTGTCTACATTTACTCGCCATCATGTTGCTGTCTCTCTCTCTGGGCAGCCAGTTCTGTCTGGACTGCCCCTGCCCCTAAACCTACCCAACACACACACACACACACACACACACATGTTTGTTTTTGTGAAATATGGGGACATTCCATAGGCGTAATGGTTTTTATACCGTACAAACTGTATTTTCTATCCCCCTACACTGCCCCTGCCCCTAAACCTACCCATCACAGGAGACTGTGCAGTTTACGTTCTGTGAAAAAAACCTCATCCTGTGTGATTTATAAGCATTTTGAAAAGTGAGGACATGGGGAACGTCCTCATATTTCACCCTCTTTTTGTAATACCTGTGTCATACCCATGTCATTATACACATTTGTGTCCTGATATTTCACAAAAACATGCCCACACACACACACACACACACACACACACACACACACACACACACACACACACACACACACACACACACACTGTCCCTAAACCTACCCATCACACACACACACACACACACACACACACACACACACACACACTGCCCCTAAACCTACCCAACACACACACACACACACACACACACTGCCCCTAAACCTACACACACACACACACACACACACACACACACACACACACACACACACACACACACACACACACACACACACACACACACACACACACACACACACACACACACACACACACACACACACACACACACACACACACACACACACACACACACACACACACACACAAATCTGCCCCACACTAACCTACCCATCACACACACACACACACACACACACACACACACACACACACACACACACACACACACACACACACACACACACACACACACCTAAACCTACCCACACACACACACACACACACACACACACACACACACACACACACACACACACAACACCCTAAACATACCCATCACACACATACACACACACACACACACACACACAAACACACACTACCCATCACAGGAGACTGCACAGTTTACTTTCTGTGAAAAAAACCTCATCCTGTGTGATTTATAAGCATTTTGAAAAGTGAGGACATGGGGAACGTCCTCATATTTCACAAAAACATGCCCACACACACACACACACTGCCCCTGCCCCTGCCCCTAAACCTATCCATCACACACACACACACACACACACACACACTGCCCCTAAACACACACACACACACACACACACACACACACACACACACACACACTACCCATCACAGGAAACATTCTTCATTTTTACTTTCTCCAAAAAACTCATCCTGTGTGATTTATAAGCCTTTTGAAAAGTGGGGACCGCTGGCTGGACCCCACAATGTAATATAAACAAGGACACACACACTCACTCTCACATACACACTCACACTCACACACACAAATAAACATGCAAAGCTTGTAAACAAAACATGTACCAAAGTCCCTTTAAGACGAGTCATTTCACTCGGCGGCCATCTTTGAAGCGCCTCTCGGGTATGCAAGTGTAGCTCCTATCTCTTTGAATGGGGAAACATTTTCTCCAAATTCTCCAAAACTGTTCGCCAAGCTTACAATTAAATATTTATATTTGAAATCACCAATGAAATCTGACAGCAACATAATTTTGGTTTCTAAGCGGTCGAATCCTGACAAGAAGCTGCATTTTTCAGCCTGGACAAAGCTTGGCAAGGGTTGGCACGATCGAACAATCCATTTCCAGTCCCTAATGGCAATTATAGGTGTGGACAATGTGCACAATGTAATTTCTAAAAATAAATGTAACACATTCAGCCACTCTCATTCTGGTAAACAGCTAAAAATTAAGGGAATCATTTCGTGCAATACCAAAAACGTTATTATATGATCAAATGCCCATGTGGTCTAACATGTATTGGATAAAACGCAGCGCTGCTTAAAAACACGCATACAGAACATAGAAGCAATGCACGTTTGAATGACCAAAAGAACCCCATTGCTGTTCATTTTAATCTTTGTAAACTCTCCGATATTTAGGAATAGAATAAGTAAGAATACCCAGAAGGGGTGGTGACATCAACAAAATCCTTTTACAGAGGGAAGCTTTTTATATACACACATTTAATACTGTTTCTCCAAAAGGGTTGAATATGGAGATTGATTTGAAACCTTTTTTGTGAATATTTGCTTTTTTTTCTTGTCACAAAAATCCCCCTTTTTTTGCTAGTAAATTATAATTGGGTTTGTATATTGTTTTGTTTTTTTTGATTGTGCCTATTATTTTGATTGGATGATTGGGTAATCAGCTCATTTATGAGGTCAGGTGTGAGGGTTCACACAGATATAAATTCTACCTGTTTGTGCTTGTGCTTTGCCTGACGAAGACCCTTTTGGGTTGAAACGGTGCATGTTTTAATAAATCTTTGGGAGCAGTTTTAACAGTGTGCAGATTTTTGTTTACTTTGATTAGAAGATTTGTTAACATTTGTATTTATAGATCCCCAATGATGATATATATAACCTAGTCACTCTTCCACGCTCTCAGGTTCTTTCATAAGTGCCACTAAACTTCAGAGAAATAAAGCGAGTGACCGGTCCTGGGTTATTCACTGGGCCAGTGCTTGGCCGGAGGCGCTGGGCAGGCCTGCTCTCTCATGGGTGAAATGTGTGATGCACAGGAACCATGACCTGCTAGACTTCATGACACAAAGCACAGATCTGAGCTTTCAGATGACTGACAACTGTATCCCCATCGATTCATTTATTGAGACTTTAAAAACAAGGTCCAATGCCACTGTGCCAACAGATCAATGAACTGAATGAGAGGGTGAAATCTAGATGTATATGCCCACCGTGCCCACTAGACAATGAGTTAGCACTTTCTTTCCAGTACATTCTACATTACATTGAGCTCCATATTATACTTTCTTTTATGCAGCAACACATTTAATGTGAATGACCTTATTCCTGTGGTGCTTTCATTGCCAACTAACCCTCATGTCATTTTGACACTTACCCTTTTCCCACACCTTTTTTTTTTTTTGCACAAAAGTGGTCCATTTGACTTGTGCTGTATATTTTATATCATCTTGTGGTATATGATCAGGGCCTAAACTAGGTTTTTGCCACTCCTGCCAATGGCAGTAATGACACGAAAATTCACAATTCTCTTTTGATACCACAGCTAAAACTACTAGCCTACAAATTTAAAGTAAATTTAGTAAACAGTAATAAAATAAGAATAAATAATCCAATTAAAAGCAAATAGAACAAAGATACAAATGAAGTCAACAGTGCTTATCAGGTACAGAAATGTAATAAAGTAATCAATGTAAATTAATCAAGCGTAGTCTTCACTGTATACATTTTGTGTGATTTTTTTTCTTTCTCACGATTTACAAATATACATTTGGGATATTGTAAGTACTCGATTGAACAAACTATATAACACTGGCCTAGTGGGTTTTGGATATTTTATTGCAAAAATTTTACATATTGCACCTTAAACATTAAAAACACAGCAGGAATATTAGGCTGCTGTCACTTTAAGAGTGAATGCATGGATCCAATATAATGCCCATTTTTACTCATATTTGCCGCTTGGCAAGTGTTAAAGGGATAGTTCTCCCAAAAATGGAAATTCTCTCAGCATATACTCACCCTAAAGTTGTTGCAAACCTGTATACATTTATTTGTTCTGCTGTAAGGCAAGGCAAGGCAAGTTTATTTATATAGCACATTTCATACACAATGGCAATTCAAAGTGCTTTACATAAGAAATAAGAAAACCATGTGTAAGAATTAAAAATAAAAACAAGGATAATTAAAAATAAATAAAATAAAATGCGGATAAATAGATCCCTATCTGCCCGATTCTCTAAATGCAGTCACCCCTATCTGAGATGGAAGAGATGGAGCAGGTTTGCAATGTCTCCTAGACCTTACAGTTCGGTCCAGGACGGGCTCCTGTAGGGGACGTTACCTATGCCCCACAGGGCCTCCCCTTTCTTGAGTCCGCTTCTCTTCACTGTCAGCTACCACAGAATGAAGCGAAACACACTGCGCTCCTTTTCCAATCACCTCCAGTCAGACAGCCCTAACCAACAATGATAATCAACAGATACATAAGAAATAAGAGAATTAAAAAGAATAAGATTATATATAGATAAAACCAAAGATAAGAACAAAGGTAAACTCAAAAATACAATGGTGATGCATAGATAAGAGTGAATCAGTCGGATGTACAGTGGCACAGTGCTCATTCAGTAAAGGCACAGCTGAACAGATGTGTTTTGAGTCTGGATTTGAATGTGGCTACTGTTGGAGCACTTCTGATCTCTTCTGGAAGCTGGTTCATCTGCGGCTGGCACAATAGCTGAACGCAGACTCTCCTTGCTTTGAGTGAACTCTTGGTATTTCTAACTGACTTGATCCTGATGATCTGAGTGATCTGTTGGGTTTGTATTTAATCAGCATATCTGTGATGAATTGAGGTCCTAGGACATTGAGTGATTTATAAACAAGTAATAATATTTTAAAATTGATCCTAAATGTAACTGGAAGCCAGTGTAAAGATCTGAGGACTGGCGTGATATGGTCATATTTTCTGGTTCTGCTCAGCGTTCTGTTTGAGCTGCAGCTGTCTAATGGTCTTTTTTGGAAGGCCGGTGAGAAGACCATTACAATAGTCCACCCTGCTGGTGATGAAAGCGTGAACGAGTTGCTGTACACAAAGGAAGATATTTGGAAGAATGTTTGGAACCAAGCAGATCTCCTTCCCCCATTGACTACCGTAGCGTTTCTTTCCCTACTATGATAGTCAATGGGTGCTTGGTCCGCGAGATCTGCTTGGTTACAAACATTCTTCTAAACATCTTCCTTTGTGCCATGATCAGATGGAAATTAAAAAATTGTCCGACATCATTTTTTATCGCTAAAGGAAGTTTGTATTGTCTTTGCACATTCACTTTGTAAACACTTGGGCGGTACTTCCGCCTACGTCTGGCGTGACCTTTCCCACTTCATTAGGAAATCTGTGGCGCATCACAGAGCAATTTAGGTTAAATAGTATATAATTTTTTTTGTTTTTATGACAGATGGTTTGAGGATGGTCTGGGATGGTGCAGAGCTTCTGAACCCCTTCCTCTGAAACTGCATTGATCTGGACCTTCAACCATTGGTTCCCATTGAAGTCCATTATGTGGAGAAAAATCTTGGATTTTTCCTCAAAAAACTTCATTTCTTTTCCACTGAAGAAAGAAAGACATGAACATCTTGGATGAGATGGGGGCGTGTAAATTATCAGGATATTTAAATTTTTAAGAGAACTAATCCTTCAAGAAGTTATTTACTCAGACTTGATCAGTCGTTTTCTCCTCATTAGTGTGATTGAATTGGATCATGAAAAGTCAGCAGTTAATACATTGGTTAATGAAGTGGGATTAAATGCATAAAGTGTATTCATGCTTGTTATTTAACATATTTTTATTCATTTTGAGGACTACTGAATGTGTTTTTGTGCAGTGCCTGCAAACATTTAGTCTAGAACTGCAATAACCATCATGTTTACACACAACGCCTCTGCACTTACCCACGATTCCTCTCAACATGGGGACAGGAGAGCCGTCAGTCAATAAATTGTTGAAAAAGTAATCTGATTATGTAACTCACATTACTTGTAATACGTTACACCAACACTGGCAATTGGTAGTGCCTGCTGTGTTCTGGATCGATGTATGGTGTTGCTATGTGGTTGCTAGGCGGTTAGATGTTATAGATTAGGGTTAGGTACTGCTCCTAACCAACAGAGCCAGGCTCCATGTCTCTACAATGTTCTGATGCAGAGATTTAAGCATGTTCTCTACTATAATAAAAATCACCTGAGTCACCTGACGTTTGGCCTGGTGTGAATACAGAGGAGCTGTTTACTCACTGAGGTCACATGCTGGCCCTGAAGCTCTGTGAAGCAGACAGGAACTTGACTTAGGCCCTTATGTGTGTGTTTACCCCCTCCCAACTATACAAATATGGAAATCAGTTCTTTGGAAAGATTGCTGTTGGCAAGGACACCAGCGAAGGGCAGTGCGAGATGCAGCCAGAAGTGCTTTAAAAATAGAGCATTTGTTTTACCTTTCTGGCCTAGATTACATGGATATTTGTATGCAACAACATACATAGAGATATTATGCCAAAATAATTATGTACAAAACACCTGTGGCCTTGAATTTTGCTTTCTTTTTGGGCTTTTTGTTGAGGCGTGTTCTTCTCAGTGATACAAAAATAACATCTTCAGGTTATAAAAGGCTCTGTTATACTGGAAACTAAGAGGGCTGGATTCAAAGTGTGTTATAGTCATCAAAAATTCATTTTCAGGGAAAAGGGAGATACTGTTTTCTGTGATGGCTTGTTTGGGTCACCCAAAATTTTGTATAAACATGCATTCTGTTTTAGGAAAAAAAAATTTGCATTGAATTTTCCTGTCCTCTCCAGATATCTGTTTATAGATACTATAGAAATTGAATATAACAAGGACATCGCTCACTTGACACATTTAATTTTTCATGATTCCAGTTAGAAGGACAGATGCATGTTCTTATGAGAGTGTGATCGGCGCTGAGTACACAGGAACTGAATGTTCTCCGAGAGAACACTTTCCTCCTACAGCTGCCACATGGATTATTCTCCAGGCCATCAACCCACAGCCACAGACTGAAATCAGCTCAGGGGCTTTAGAAAATAACTATGTAACCTAAGTTGACAAAAGTAACCCTTATAATAGTACAGAGTTTAGCTTTATAATCAAACATAAACCTGTTCACACCTGGTATTGAGATGTTTCGGTCAATCTGATCACAAGTGGACGACTCTAAATACAGGTGTAAACAGGTTTAAACCGCTTTGAGCTTGTCCACTTTCGACCACTCCAGAGGTAGTGGAGAACACATTTGAACAGCCTGTAAAAGACCGTCTTCTCTCCGTCTACAGGCCTATAGACCCTTTTCACATTTCCGGGTTTCTCAGAACGGAAGTCATCATAGTTTGGTTAACTTTTATAGCGGCAAATGAGAGAATACATTAAATATATTTTTTGTGTCCCGATTTGCTCAAATAGCAAAACAAAAATGCAACAATAGTGATTTCACACCTTTCAAAAAGAGGGAAAAAATAGAGTGAGATTGATAACGGCAGTGAAAAGAGAGAAAGATGTTATTTTTACCATCACTCCCATAGACGCTGTATTAGAAACTCCCTCACAGCAGGTGTAAGTTGTTTTTTTTTGTAATTTGATGCAAAAGTAATATAATACAAACTATCAGTGTTATAAATATAGGCCCTACATAAACATTTAAAAAAATGAAACTACAAATGACATTGATGACCGTTAAAATGCAGTCTTTTCGGGGGGAGCGAGACAAAATGCAAAAGTTGGGGCATTTCCAGGATCAGTGTGTTGCTGTGGAAGTTGATATCCTGATTCCCCAAGTGACATAAGGGGCTTTCGCATTGGGTAGTTATAGGGATTCGTTATATGTCCCATGAGAACAACACTTTCCATTGTTGCATTTGCACCCCCATTAGGATATCTAAAGTTATGTAAGCCGGCCGACAGATACGTCATTTAGGCAAGGCATTCAACATCATCAACACCTGGAGGATACCATGACCGTAGCTGTGTTTTTGTTGTGTGTCGTGGGTTTCCTGATAACGGAGATTGAATGTAGATGTATGAGTTATGCTACTGAAAGGCTGGGAGATGTAATCTCCTACGAGAATGTGAAAATAACACAATACTGCAGACAAAGGCGGGTGCCAGTGTTTTGTCATGCATATGGCCAAACAGCGTATACTTACGCCACTGGTAGTTCCTATTGTGCTGCGTAACATTGAGAATGACTCTTCCTTGGTTTTTTATTTTGAATATAGACATCCCACGTAGAAGGGGGCGTTCTCGCGACGTTTTCTAAAGGTGATGAAATCCCAAACCTTTATAGATCATTAGGGACATTCCTAAAACGTCCTCTTTTGATTATGAAAGTGCTGCAGTTCAAGATTCCTGATATGACTTTAGGGGGACGCTAGCCTGGATGCCAGCCGAATTTAGCCCCGCCCACAACATTTTTGCTCGGGCAATTCGGTCTGGACTCGATCCATAGAGGAGTTATTATGCCTGAACAGAAACTGTTCGGACCAATGAAATCATCAGGGCGGGCTTTAGACGATGATGGACAGATGATCAACAGTAACGTAATCATCCACGTCATCAAAGGTGCTTGGGTTGAATTTGCTCTAATCCTAAACGGAGAACTTGTTCGGATATGCATTCACCTTCACTATTTCTCTCAGAAATGATGATGGTGTTGGTAAGTTACTCTGTGAATCCTTAAATAATTTTTTTACAACACTGGCAAAGATCGTTAACACTCATCTTTTCTTCTAACGTTACGTAATCCAGCGCGCGTGCAGACAGGGTTGCCACGTTTTTTTGCAATGTCACGCAATCGCTACTCAAAACTATAGCCCAAAACAATAGCCTTCCGGGGGGGTTCTCCGAAAAAAATGCAGTTTGGTTGGCAAAATATGTTATTTTGGCAAGGTTGCCTGGTAAAATTCACATTTTTGGGTCTATATATCACATAATTGGGGTCGCTTCAACCCGCGGACATGGAGAAAAACACGGACTTGGCAACGTGAGTTCTGATGACATTTGACAACTAACGTTACGCGTCGCTCCGTTGCTCTGATTGTTTGAAGGTCTATCCAATTTGAGGTCTTTCCTGGTTCGGTTGAAACACACCCCATAATCAAAGCTCAATGGAGCGGCATTTTACTCAATAGAACCACTGATTGTTTGTTCTTCTTTTGTTTTCTAAAGTTTGTATTTGGTCTCTATTAATGAATAATTCCAGTTGATTTTACTCAATAGAACCACTGATTGTTTGTTCTTCTTTTGTTTTCTAAAGTTTGTATTTGGTCTTTGAGTCGCGTCTGGCCTACGATGTATGATGTGTCAATAAACACGTGATAGCTACATGTGTGTAACACAGCCCCTAACATGCTGGGAGTGCAGTAACAGTGTTTTCTCACTTAGCACGGCTTCCAGAGATTAAATATGGATTGGTCTTTAATTTGTATTATATTTTATTCATTTTATACTTCCTTTTACTGAAACACTAAAGAATCAAGATGAATATTGCCTGTACTACTGTCTGTACCTCTCACTGAGAGAAAGCACATGCTATCAGTATGTTTTGGTGAAGTGCTTTGTTGATATGTAGTTAAGACTCTCCAACCTTGGGAGATCTGTGATGCTAGGGAGCTTTTGTGTGTGTGCGTTGCATGATCTGTGCAGGCCCAATATTGAAGATGGACATTTTCTGCACACAACACCAGACCTGAAGACGCCTTTCTGCAACCTCCGAGGTCAACAATGATCTAATTCTAGTAATGGGGCGACAACTATTCTACCTAGTTTAGTGATATGCTCCTAGTTTAGTGATATGCTCTATCCTTGTGTGGAAATTTACCATGACTGCATTTTCTCTGAGCCAATCAGAATCATACACCTTGCAATAATGACATGGTTAGACTTTGAAAACAGTATAACTGTTGGTACAATTGTATGTACGGTACGACGAGACTGGTAGAGGAGCGCGGCCTACGAAGTCCTTGTGAGACTTGAAGCTCTTGGTTTTCATTCTTCACTACTGCTCTCTGGGTTAAACCCCTTACACCCATATTGGTTATTCAATATAACTATATTGCATGATATTTGGGACGTTGACCAAACGTTCTCACATGGTCCTCTGTTGGTCATATAATAACGTTCCCAATATGACATTAGGTGGACGTTCCATATTGGTTATTCTATGGTCACATAAAAACGTTACAAAGAGGATATTTAGGACGATAACAGAACATTCTCATACGGTTCCCTGTTAGTCAGACGGGGACGTTTAATTCGGGACTGTGCTGCAACGTATCTTGTTCAGTGCTCAGTCTCTACACTACATTCCTATAAACGTTTGCAGGACCTTTAGGAGACCAACCTAGAATGTAATTTTTTGGTCATATTTAGATCCTTCACATTTACTGAATGTTTTCAGAACATGTTTGTGTGAATCATTGTACACTAGGCTGCTTTGCTAATGAAGGTCACTAAAACACAGGATTTGGAAGTTGCTTCACAAAGATGGATCAATACCAACTGTTTGTCCAACTTCATATTCAGAACATGCAAGTACCGCAAGTTATATTTTGTAAATGTAAACAAATCACCTTTTTCAATGTGCTTGTTAATACGCTGACTGCTAATGTGGCTAAAGTTACCATTGTCTCTGTATTCAGAGATCAGAGCTATGTCATTATTTTTCTTTTAAAAAGTAATAAAATTGCGCTTCTAAATTGTACAGGCGGTGAGAATTTTTTGGGCTAAAAATAACAAACTCTGGTCTCTGTGTACACAGTAAGAGACAATAGTAGCTTTATAGTCACATTAGCACATCCAGAAAGGCGATTTGAAAACACACATAATGGATCACGAAGGGTTGGTAATGATCCATCTTTTGAGCAGCAACTTTAGTGCAAATCCTGTGTTTTATTGAACCTCATTAGCAAAGCAGCCTAGTGTACAATGATTCACACAAACATGTTCTGAACACATTCAGTAAACGTGATGGAAGGACCTAAATAGGATAAAAAAGTGAAGATTCTAGGTTGGTCCTCTAAAGGTCCTGCAAACGTTAAAAGGATGTAGTGTAGAGGGAACATCCTATAGTAATGGTCCTCTAAACATTCCCAGAACGTGCTGAATGTTCCCTGAAGGTCTGCCAAAAAACGTTCCCCTACCCTATAAAGAACTCCACATCGTGACCATCTCACAACGCTCTAGAAGTGTTACCAGGCCACGTCCTTGACACCAGCAGAGACGTTCTGCGAATCTTCTGGGAACATAAAATCTTCAAATAAAATATTGTCCTCTAAACCAGTGGTTTTCAAACCTGACCTTGAGGCACCGCTGCACATTTTGTATGTCTCCCTTATCAGACACACCCAATTTAGTTCTTGCGGTCTCTACTAACGAGCGATGAGTTGAATCATGTGTGATAAATGAGGGAGACACAAAATGTGCAGGGCTGGGTTGCCTCCAGACCAGGACAGGTTTGAAAACTACTGCTCTAAATGTTCTGAGAACGTCCTGAATGATCCCTGAAGGTCTGCCAAATAACGTTCCCCTACCCTATAAAAGAACTCCACATCATGACTGTCTCAGAACGCTCTAGAAGTGTTACCAGGCCACGTCCTTGACACCAACGGGACGTTCTGAGAATGTTCTGGGAACATAAAATCTCAAAATAAAATATGGTCCCCTAAACATTTTGAGAACGTCCTGAATATTCTGTGATGTTCCGCCAAATAACGTCCCCCAACCCTTTAAAGAACTCCTCATCATGACCATCTCAGAACGTTCTAGGAACATTACCAGGCGACGTCCTTGACACCAGCGGGGACGTTCTGAGAACATTCTGGAAATCTTACATTTCAAAATAAAATATGGTCCCCTAAACCAGTGGTTCCCAACCACGTTACTGGAGGCCCACCAACAGTGCACATTTTGCATGTCTCCTCAATCAAACACACTTGATTCATGTTATCAGCTCATTAGTTGTGACTCCAAAATCTGATGTGGGTGTGTCAGACAAAGGAGACATCCAAAATGTGCACTGTTGGTGGGCCTCCAGTAACGTGTTTGGGAACGTTCTGAGAACGTCCTAAATATTTTGTGAAGTTCTGCCAAATAACGTCCCCCAACCCTTTAAAGAACTCCACAACATGACCATCTCAGAACGTTCTAGGAACGTAAAATTTCTAGAGGGGATGATTAATCAAACTGTAATGCTAAATGCTACACATGTTAACAATTTCCATAACAAACAGATTTAACACTTGAAGAACTTCATATCATATGATCATAATCATGCACTTATTTAGTTTCATATTTCATCTGCTAATATATTTGTCTCTTCCTTTTTTTTCTCTCTCGACACCAACATTTCTGATTTGCCAGTGCTTCTGCATATGTCATAAATTACATCATAACTCCTGTATTTCTATTGTTTCCCCCATTGGGCTACATTTACTCTTTATTGTTAATTTATGCAGTTTAAACGTATATGTGGATGAAACTCTATTGTAAGTGGTGTTTCTCCATTGTAGAACCAGCCCATAGTGTTGTGAATTTAAATATTTGTATAAAGCCTTTGGATGTGAGAGACAAGTTACAGCCTGAGGCAGTCGGTGTGGTTCTGCTGCTGAAGCGGT
The DNA here is from genome assembly GCA_023029165.1 of Gobiocypris rarus. Classification (NCBI taxonomy): domain Eukaryota; kingdom Metazoa; phylum Chordata; class Actinopteri; order Cypriniformes; family Gobionidae; genus Gobiocypris; species Gobiocypris rarus. Next base: position 2,541,190 of record CM040912.1, read on the forward strand.
GAATATTTAAACACAAGACCGACAGACTTTTAGCCCTGTCACCTACTATTATCCACACTCACTGAACACAGGGGACACATTTGCTTCAAATTGTTTATTGATTGCACTGATTATGTACTTCACAGTTTTATGAGTGCCCAACCATTTTTTTTTTTTACAAAAGTTAAATACTTACATATTGTATTTAACATTATTATTTTTTGTTTAGAAATGAAAATCTAAAAGTGGAAAGAAGAATCTACAGTACTGTATTTAAATAAAAAACTAAAGGTAACTCAAGGTATCATTCAAGCCAACTATATGATTAAATATTGAATATGATTAATCTGACTCACCTCATTTGTTAGAAATACCTTTTTTACACAGCATCGAGTACTTTTTTCATCTTAGAAAAATTTGTGAGGTGTTTCTATAAATCACATTCAAAAATGTCGCACAAACATACACTATACTTCCAAAAGTTTTGGGATGCCTGCCTTTACGTGCACAATGACATTTAATAACATCCCATTCTTAATCCGTAGGGTTTAATATGGAGTCGGCCCACCCTTTGCAGCTCTAACAGCTTCAACTCTTCTGGGAAGGCTTTCCATAAGGTTTGGGAGTGTGTTCATGGGAATTTTTGACCATTCTTCTAGAAGCGCATTTGTGAGGTCAGGCACTGATGTTGGACGAGAAGGCCTGGCTCGCAGTCTCCGCTCTAATTCATCCCAAAGGTGTTCTATCGGGATGAGGTCAGGACTCTGTGCAGGCCAGTCCAGTTCCTCTACACCAAACTCGCTCATCCATGTCTTTATGGAGCGACGCTTTGTGCACTGGAGCGCAGTCATGTTGGGACAGGAAGGGGGCCGTCCCCAAACTGATCCCACAAAGTTGGGAGCATGAAATTGTCCAAGGGGCCAAACCCAACCCCTGAAAAACAAACCCATACCATAATCCCCCCTCCACCAAATTTTACACTTGGCACAATGTAGTCAGGGAAGTCCCGTTCTCCTGGCCACCGCCAAACCCAGACTCGTCCATGGGTTTGTCAGACAGAGAAGCGTGATTGGTCACTCCAGAGAACACGTCTCCACTTCTCCACACTTTGCATTGCACTTGGTGATGTAAGGCTTGGATGAGCTGCTCGGCGCACTGTTCTTGAGCTCATCTGAAGGCCACAGGAGTTTGGAGGTCTGGAGCGATTGACTCTGCAGAAAGTTGGTGACTTCTGCGCACTGTGACCCTCAGCATGCGCTGACCCCGCTCTGGGATTTCACTGCGTGGCTGAGTTGCTGTTGTTCCCAATCGCTTCCACTTTGTTATAATCCCACTAACAGTTGAGCGTGGAATATTTAGTAGTGAGGAAATGTCAGGAATGGCCTTATTGCACAGGTGGCAACCTATCCCGGTCCCACGCTTGAGTTCACTGAGCTCCTGAGAGCGAGCCATTCTCTCACAAATGTGTGTAGAAGCGTCTGCATGCCTAGTGCTTGATTTATACACCTGTGGCCATGAAGGGATTGAACACCTGAACTCAGGGATTTGGAGGGGTGTCCCAATACTTTTGCCAATATAGTGTATTTTACAGGTTTATGTTGGATACACAAAACAATAATTGTTAAGGCATCTGTTGTCATATGTACAATGGCACACAATAAGATGCGATAGTATCTGTTGTAAATATTCTGCACTGAATAAAAAAATAAATAACTGCAAGTATTTGTTAATAAAAACTATAATCCTCTGTAAAACATAATAACAACTGCCACAATCCTCAGAACGATGCTCATTGTTGTCCCTGAACCATTTGTGAAAGAGATCCTGAAAAACAAACTATTAATCTCTTGAGGCAAACGTTACGGAGCGCTGCACATGACATGCGGAGAAAAAATATATGTATATCGTAGCCACACAGGAACAATTTCCTCCCTAGACTTACTAATATACCAGTGAATTAGTCTCAGACGTCACACCCACAGACCGGAGGAGTTTTGGAGTCATCATCTGATTGGTTGAATTCTACCGGATGTCACGAGACGTGTCGCTGTCGTGTTTACAACTTAGCACTTACAAGGATCAACTAAACGCTGGATTTTCAAAAATATGTAAAGTTCGCGGCTCGATTGTTGCAGTAAACTTGCACAACGTTCATGAATAAATCAGTTATAAATGAACGCCTGTCTGATATTGCAGGGATATCGACTTTACATTTTCCCTAATCATGATGCGGAACAAAACAAACTGTGATTGGTAAATCTGGCCGTAAATCACATAAATTGATTGTAGGAGACAAAAATATTGTGTAGTCTGGACCTGGCATTAATGAAATCAAACCGAGGGAACAAATGAATACGTCATTGGATGAATTGTCATGTGCGGGGCTTTGTAAAAAGTGACAAGAGGTACAGAAAGTGAAGTCATTGTCCGACTAGAGGTCCAAAATCCTCAGCTCTTCTCTGAGTGAGGCTGCGATCTATCCCGCTGAAAGAGTAACGTCAGCCCTTTCCTAAAACGATGGTCCCGCACACTGTAAATGATCACATTGCAGCAACTATTCCCTGTCAGAATCCAAAACGCAAAAAAGGAGAAGTTGCACCAGGCGTATCCCACGACATTCCCCAGCACAAACACTGCGATCGGAGAGAACGAGGCTGTGAAGGCAAAGGTGAGGATGCCAATGGTTTTAGCTGCTTTGATATCAGAGAAAGAGGGCCTGTGGGGACACCCACCAGCTCCTGAGTCCGTGCCAAGACTTCCCTCGGAGAGCAGCTTCCGTTTGCGGGAGTAGCGGCGGATACTGGTGAAGACCAGGATGTTGACGGCTAATGTGCCACCCAGTAAACTGAAGTCAAAGGCTGGAAACAGCAGGAGGATGTTTGCATCTGGAGGCAACTGGTTTCCAATGAGTAGGGGTGCATAGTTGCACATGCGGCTGCACTCATTGTACTCCAGCGTGAAGCTGTTGCTCAGCATGAGCGGGGCCATGGCCAGTAAGAAGCTGCCCGCCCAGGACAAGATAATTAGGAACAGGGTACGATGCCGTGTCACAAGAGTGTCTTTATGCAGCGGACGCAAGATTGCCACGCTGCGCTCCAGTGTCATCAGAAAGATGGTACTGATTGAGACAAAGGTGCATCCAGCAAACACTGGACCAATCAGCATGCAGGGTTGCCAAGGCCCTGATCCGCCCTCCAGTGAGGCTGTTGAGATCCCCTGGTACCACGGCGGAGGAGTGCTGGTCACCATGAGAGAGATTTCCGTATATACAGAAAATGGTACCACCCAGACGCCCACCATCATGTCTGCGATGGCCAGGGACACTGCAAGACAAATATAGAAAGCATTGTTAGATTGCATGCATTTTGCTGTAGAGGTCTGCATTCCTGACACTACTGAGGGTGTGTGCACATCTGGCAGGTTTGGTTAGGTTAAAACTAAATCTGGTGTGATTGCTCTGTTTGTGCGGTTCATTTGAATCAATTCAGACCATGTGACTTCAAAGTGTTTTATAGCCGCCATGTGCACAACCTGTTTCAGTCTATGGGCACAGTAGCCACAACTACCAGAGAAAGATCAATGACACACAGGTTCACAACAAGGTTACAATATTCCCAGGATATGTTGTACTGTTTGCTGTAACAACAGTCGTCTGAGAAACACAGAACTACAATTTTGTTCGATCCCAAAAGACTTAGATCCTGATCCTAGACAACTGAATGGACCACTGACAGCCAAACAGCAATGCACAGCATTATTAACTCTTGGGGCTGTCATATACACTCACCTAAAGGATTATTAGGAACACCTGTTCAATTTCTCATTAATGAAATTATCTAATCAACCAATCACAGGGCAGTCGCTTCAATGCATTTAGGGGTGTGGTCCTGGTCAAGACAATCTCCTGAACTCCAAACTGAATGTCAGAATGGGAAAGAAAGGGGATTTAAGCAATTTTGAGCGTGGCATGGTTGTTGGTGCCAGGCGGTCTGAGTATTTCACAATCTGCTCAGTTACTGGGATTTTCACGCACAACCATTTCTAGGGTTTACAAAGAATGGTGTGAAAAGGGAAAAACATCCAGTATGCGGCAGTCCTGTGGGAGAAAATGCCTTGTTGATGCTAGAGGTCAGAGGAGAATGGGCCGACTGATTCAAGCTGATAGAAGAGCAACTTTGACTGAAATAACCACTCGTTACAACCGAGGTATGCAGCAAAGCATTTGTGAAGCCACAACACACACAACCTTGAGGCGGATGGGCTACAACAGCAGAAGACCCCACCGGGTACCACTCATCTCCACTACAAATAGGAAAGAGGCTACAATTTGCACGAGCACCAAAATTGGACAGTTGAAGCCTGGAAAAATGTTGCCTGGTCTGATGAGTCTCGATTTCTGTTGAGACATTCAGATGGTAGAGTCAGATTTGTGTAAACAGAATGAGAACATGGATCCATCATGCCTTGTTCCCACTGTGCAGGCTGGTGGTGGTGGTGTAATGGTCTTGGGATGTTTTCTTGGCACACTTTAGGCCCCTTAGTGCCAATTGGGCATGGTTTAAATGCCACGGCCTACCTGAGCATTGTTTCTGACCATGTCCATCCCTTTATGACCAGCATGTGCCCATCCTCTGATGGCTACTTCCAGCAGGATAATGCACCATGTCACAAAGCTCCAATCATTTCAAATTGGTTTCTTGAACATGACAATGAGTTCACTGAACTAAAATGGCCCCCACAGTCACCAGATCTCAACCCAATAGAGCATCTTTGGGATGTGGTGGAACGTGAGCTTCGTGCCCTGGATGTGCATCCCATAAATCTCCATCAACTGCAAGATGCTATCCTATCAATATGGGCCAACATTTCTAAAGAATGCTTTCAGCACCTTGTTGAATCAATGCCACGTAAGGCAGTTCTGAAGGCGAAAGGGGGTCAAACACAGTATTAGTATGTGTTCCTAATAATCCTTTAGGTGAGTGTATAACATTATAATGAGGACACTATTGTAATAAAACGTTGTGAATTCTCTGAGTTTGGTTGTTTTTTCAGTGCGTTGTATGCTATGGCATACACATTCTTAGTTCAAGCTTCACTTGTGCATTTCTGTCATTTTGTGCAGATATAAGTTGTAATATAAAGTTATGTAGTATAAATATCTGATAAATCTAGATGCGTTTTGAGCCCACAGAGCTTCATTGAACCTGATCATCTTTAGCTTCAGCGTGCACGCTCAAACAGCAACGCAAAACATAACTATAATTGGGTCATATTTATAACATTATTATTGTATACAATATTGTAATTGAATGTTGTGAATTCTTTGGGCTTTGTTGCCATTATAATGTTGGGCTTATGTCATGAAATTTCAAGAAAAAGGTTCATATTTCTTCAGGTCGGTCACACTGCAGTGTGGGATACAGTATTGAAGAGAGCAGACAACATTTGCATACTGTAATAAATACTACAATCTGCAAACGTATAGCATGTCATCTCATCCTGAACATATACTGTATGTAAATCATAGTGGTTACCTTTGAGGTAGCCCTGTGGTGTTCGTGAGTGCCGGGTCTGCATGAAAACGGTAAGTGTCACCACATTTCCCACCACAATGGCAAAGGCCAGACTGACCATGAATATAACCGCCAATGTTCGGTTTAGCAGCCCACAGCAGCAGACTGTGCAGAGAGGAGCCAACGTTTGTCCAGGCGCTGTCTGATTAGCAGTCTCCATTATCCAAAGGCTGAGATCCCTGCTGTCTTGTGCAGTCTTTCTACAGTCTTCATGCCTCTGACAGGCACTGATATAGATGGGATAATCAAGTCAATATTTTGGGTGGTTCTGTTGTTTGCAGTGGATTACAACCCTGTGAAAGAGCAGAGAAAACAGTTAGGCAACACAATACACAAGCCTGTGCAAATATTTACTAACACATCCACTGTATGTTGCGCTTAAAATTTTGGCATCGATACCATGGGGAAAAATGGACATTTAGATATTTTTTATATCTCATAAATTCTTGACACACACGAATCCATGACACATGCGTTTTTTTTTTCTCAACTGTTTACATTCACTTCAGACAGAATGGACTGTGTTTATGTGAATACTCACAGAATACATTATTTTGACATTATTTTGTGTGTTTTCGACTGTTTAAGCGCAATAATCAGCGAAAAAGAACAAAATGTATTCCTGAGAGGCGGCTTTATGTGCCGCACTTTGGGTGTGAGAACAAAATCTGTGGGAATGAGTAAAATTATGCGCAATACGTGCAAAATTCAAGCCCTGTAACAGCAACAATATTCATCCGGCGCAAATAAAGCGAGTGAGTGGAGGCGGGTTTGAGTGTAACCCGAGATATATTGTGTGTCTATTCTGTGGGAAATGAGTACTAGAAACATTTCAGATATGTATCAATATTTTTGACAACACTACATTCCACCTTATTATTTCAGATGCCTTTTTAAAATACTAATGTATTTTTAATGTATTCTAAATGTATTATATATAAAATTCAAGCCACCAAAGTGGCTAGTAGGAGTGACTGCGTTACACGCCACGGCTGAAATACACAAAGGCTTGGCGGGTGTTAATGTCAAGCCCTGTTCACATGACAGTTATGTACTTAAAATGGAAAAGTTTTGCGTACAGACGACAACGTTGTCAAAATAATCCCCATTCACATGGATCCATGAAAATGACTAAAAACACTATATTATGAATGCCAGTAGATGGCGATGTTTTTGGTAGTCGTGTACATGCAATTTAATATGCATGTAATGCGCATGCGCATGAATTCACAATTTTCACAAATTCGCTTTTCTAAAACTTGCACTTTGAAACCCATTTTAAAAGTTTGCATTTGCATTTTGCATGCTCCCCATACGGCATTGTCATGTAAATGGACAGTTTTCAGTTGGAAATGATGTTGTGTCAAAGCAAGCATGCACATACAGTACTTTGTGATTTTAAACTCTTAACCCTTTAGCTTCAGAGCATTCATCCTGCACATGAATGATGCTTCAAATGCAGCTTGTTGAGGAGAGATGTGCTATTACGTTTGTAAGTGATTTGATTTATGATTTTTCATGCTTGGTGAACAATGAAACAAACAAACTCCTTTAGGCACTGGTCACTTTTGCTGTAAGTGCAGTAAGACACAAGCAAAGCTTCAGCAACCACCCAGTGTTAGTGCACAGCAATACCTGTTCAATCAAATTCCTGAGATTTCCCTTTTTCACTCTCAAGAACCTTTATTTTTAAGAGTTTGGTTGGGTTTCTGTGTGAGTAACAGTGCTGTAGAAAACAGCAACCAAAATAAAATTAATTCTTAATCAACATACATTAATATTTTACATTTAGTTCGCTGTTTGTGGCTGTAAGGGTTGTGCCATCTGTTCTGTCTTGTAATTCTTGCAGCATCTCTTCAAATAGACCCCAAACATTAGCCTTGACTGCTTTCAAACCTAGAGTTAGACACCAGCTCTCAGTGAATTAACTGAACTTTAGCATGATAAATATTACTTGGGCATTAATATAAAAAGCTCTGCTGGGGCTTCTTGGCAGTTATGACAGCATCTCAACTGGACACCAACACACACAGCCAGACTCGTACAGTCTCTCACTATCTGTCAAAAAAAGTTTAACATCTTTAACTACAAATGCATTCAGTAGGAAGTAGGCCAAGGTTTCTTCTAATGAATCCAACTGAGATGTTGCTTTCGCAGTGGATTATTCATTATGGATTAGAGCTCTGAGATCAGAATCAAAACTAAAACTTACTAAATTATAGTTTATTCAACAGATTGCATTAGGCAAAACTTGGAAATGGTATGATGATACTCTAACCAACTAAAGAACAAAATTAAACTATTGCCCTCATATCTCTGCTTCAATGTATGCTCATACTGTTTATTATTGACTTGAAGGTGCAGTCGTTTTATTGTTAAGTTGCACAAATTTTGTGGGAGTAATCCAGTCATTTGAATAGGAATCCGCCTAATCGACATTTTCAGAGGCTCCTGGGGCAAATGGCATCTGCAGCCGCGGTAATGCCGCTCGGATTGCGTCATATGAGACCGCTTCAACGCTGGCTACACGATCTAGTCCCGAGATGGGCATGGCACAGCGGTTCCCTCCGTGTCCAAGTGACGCAGAGTTGCCGCCAAACCTTCAGCCCGTGGTCAGACTCTTCATTTCTACAGGCAGGAGTGCCCCTAGAACAAGTGTCCAGGCATGCTGTTGCCTCCACAGATGCCTCATCCACCGGCTGGGGTGCCACGTACAACGGGCTTGCTGTTTCGGGTCTGTGGACGGGACCCCAACTGCAATGGCAAATCAATTGCCTGGAGTTGTTAGCAGTTCGTCTTGCACTTAGCCGCCTCAAGGGGCGCTCAGAGGCAAGCACGTTCTGGTCCCTACGGACAGCACTGCGGCCGCTGCGTACATCAACAAACAGGGTGGTCTACGCTCCCGTCGCATGTCACAACTTGCCCGCCATCTCCTTCTGTGGAGTCAGAAGCATCTGGGGTCACTTCGCGCCACTCACATTCCGGGCCTGCTCAATCGTGCAGCCGACGAGCTCTCACATCAGCAGGTGCTCCGAGAGAGTGGAGACTCCATCCCCAGGTGGTCCAGCTGATATGGAGCTGCTTCGGGACCGCGCAGGTAGACCTGTTTGCCGCCTCGGACTCGGCCCATTACCAGTTGTTTTACCCCTGGACGGGACGCTGAGGTTCTAGGTGTTTTACCACAGGCTGTGGTGGATACCATCACTTCCGCTAGAGCTCCGTCTATGAGACGACTCCATGCGTTGAAGTGGAACCTGTTCGTCGACTGGTGCTCTTCTCTCCGAGAAGACCCCTAAAAGTGTTCGGTCGGGTCAGTGCTTTCCTTCCTACAAGAGGGGTTTGAGCGAAGGCTGTCTCCCTCCACCCTCATGGTGTATGTTGCTGCTATCGCAGCAAATCATGACATGGTAGGTGGTAAGTCCTTAGGGAAGCACGATCTGATCGTCAGGTTCCTGAGGGGGGCGAGGAGACTAAATCTGCCTCACCCGCCCTCTATACCCTCTTGGGACTTAACTCTGGTGCTTACCGCACTGCAGAGAGCGCCCTTTGAGCCTTTGCAGTCAGCTGAGTTGAAAGTTCGGAACGGATGGAACGGATATGTGCGCTTATATGCTCCAGTCGAGTTCCCCAGAATGGCGAACCCTGTCGAGTTCTTCCTCAACCCGCTCTGCCGTCTCAGTCTGGTGTTGTTCCCCCGCCAACTTGGCCAAGGCCACCCCTGGGACTTCCGTATGTTGTACTGCCCACGGCCAGTCCATACGTGTATTCTCCACATGGAATTCCCTCTGGGATTGATGTGGCTTCCGCAGTGGTCCCCCGGGGCACACTTTCCCAGCGTTATCCAATAGTCTGCTGAGTGGGTCTTGCGGAACAGCAGTGTGACTCCCCCTGCGTGAGTTTCCTGCCCGGTACAGACAGGGTCTGAGGGGCTCTTCGCGGGGCGCTGGAAGTGGGAGTAACTGTGGCGTCCCAAAGTTCCGTGATCGACTGAAGGGAATTACGATTCGTATGCAGGATGCAGGAGACATACGCCCATCGTCGCCACAGTTGCTATACCATCACTGCAGTCTGAGTCTCTAGTTCGGCTCCTCAGTGAAAAACAATGGTGCGTGGCGATCGCGTCCGCTTTATACCCACGCCGTGGGGCGGAGAGCGATATGCAAAGCACGCATGCCAATGGCCATTGGCCAGTTCTCTTTATCTCGAAGCTGATAGGGGCTCCCTGAAGTGATCCCAATTCTGAAAGTGATCCTTCAGGGAACGAGGGTTACATACGTAACCGAGACGTTCACTTTAAACTATTTTCTGTTTATTTTGATAAATAAAATAATTTAAAAAATGTCTGTAAATATGCTTTCATTAAAATATGTTAATATAGAAATAATTTTGAAAACTAAAGATTCTGAAAGCATTGAAGGAGATCCCATAATCATATTAGGGAATTATATATAAATATAAATCTACTGGAAATGGTCATGAAATGCCATGTTTTTTTACATTACTTTACACAAGAGGTCAGCAGAGACACCCAGTGCATGGTCTTAAGGATGCACCTACAACTTTGACTGATACCAATATATTTGAAAGCAGATAAATCTAAATCCATTTTTTGATTACAAAAACAAAACCATTAAAATCCACGTCTCAAGCACACAATTATGATGTTCTCATTATTTTATGTAGCCTATATGACAGACTTGTGCTGCACATGTTGCTCTGAACTGTATTTTCCTTTTTTGAAGTGATTCAAATCAGATTTCAAGCAATTCAAAACCATCATGGTGAACAGTGCACATCTGAAGTGCAGCTGAAGGAATTAATACATTATTTATCTGCATATCAGCAAAAAAAATAATTGATTTGGCCGATACCGATAACAAAATATGTACATATATACTGATATATGTTAATTTATATAAATAATACTGATACTGATAACATAAAAAAATGTACATATATCGGCCGATACTGATAACATTAAAAATGGACATATATCGGCAGATACCGATAACATAAAAAATTTGCATTTATCGGCCGATACTGATAACATTACAAATTTACATATATCGGCCGATACGATAACATTAAAAATGTACATATATCGGCAGATACCGAAAACATTAAAAGTGGACATATATCGGCCGATACCGGTAACATTAAAAATGTACATATATCGGCCGATACGATAAGATAAAAAATTTACAAATATCGGCCGATACGATAACATTAAAAACGTACATATATCGGCCGATACAGATAACATTAAAAATGAACATATATCGGCCGATACTGATAACATTAAAAATGAACATATATCGGCCGATACGATAACATTAAAAATGAACATATATCGGCCAATACGATAACATTAAAAATGTACATATATCGGCCGATACTGATAACATTAAACATTTATATATATCGGCCGATACCGATAACATTAAAAATGTACATATATCGGCCTATACAATAACATTTAACATTTACATATATTGGCCGATACGATAACATTAAAAATTGACATATATCGGCCGATACGATAACATTAAACATTTACATATATCGGCCGATACCGATAACATTAAAAATGTACATATATCGGCCTATACAATAACATTAAACATTTACATATATTGGCCGATACGATAACATTAAAAATGTACATATATCGGCCTATACAATAACATTAAACATTTACATATATCGGCCGATACGATAACATTAAAAATGTACATATATCGGCCGATACAATAACATTAAAAATGTACATATATCGGCCGATACTGATAACATTAAAAATGAACATATATAGGCGATACTGATAACATTAAATATTTACATATATATCGCAGGCGATAACATTAAAATGAACATATATCGCCGATACTGATAACATTAAACATTTACATATATATTGGCGATACGATAACATTAAAAATGTACATATATCGCCTATACAATAACATTAAACATTTACATATATCGCCGATACGATAACATTAAAATTTACATATATCGGCCGATACAATAACATTAAAATGTACATATATCGCCGATACTGATAACATTAAGAATGAACATATATAGGCCGATACTGATAACATTAAACATTTACATATATATCGGCAGATACGATAACATAAAAAATTAACATATATCGGCCGATACTGATAACATTAAAAATGAACATATATTGCCCGATACAGATAACCTTAAAATGTACATATATCGCCGATACGATAACATTAAAATGAACATATATCGCCGATACTGATAACATTAAACATTTACATATATATCGGCAGGTACGATAACATTAAAATGAACATATATCGCCGATACTGATAACATTAAACATTTACATATATATTGGCCGATACGATAACATAAAAATGAACATATATTGGCCGATATGATAACATTAAAATGAACATATATCGGCCGATACTGATAACATTAAACATTTACATATATATCGGCAGGTACGATAACATTAAAAATGAACATATATCGGCCGATACTGATAACATTAAACATTTACATATATATCGCCGATACGATAACATTAAAATGAACATTTATCGCCAATACGATAACATTAAAATGTACATATATCGCCGATATTGATAACATTAAAAATGTATATATATCAGCCGATACCGATAACATAAAAATTTACATATATCGGCCGATACTGATAACATTAAAATGAACATATGTCGGCCGATACTGATAACATTAAAAATTTATATATATCAGCCGATACCGATAACATTAAAAATTTACATATATCGGCCGATACCGATAACATTAAAAATGAACATATGTCGGCCGATACTGCTAACATTAAAATGAACATATATCGCCGATACGATAACATTAAAAATGAACATATATCGCCAATACTGATAACATTAAAATGAACATATATCGGCCGATACTGATAACATTAAAATGAACATATATCGGCCGATACGATAACATTAAAAATGAACATATATCGCCGATACTGATAACATTAAAAATGTACATATATCGGTCGATACTGATAACATTAAAAATGAACATATATCGGCCGATACCAATATGATCGATATATTGTGCATCCCTAGTTGTGATGGGGTGAAAGTGAAAGAATGTGTTTATTTATATTAAAATCTAGTAATTTATAGGTAAATAAAATAATAAATAATAATAATAAAAATGCATTTCAATATCAAATTTTTAAAAATAAAAATAAAAATTTAAAAAGAATATGTAATTTTAAGGCTTCAGGTCATTTGACCCACGAGGGAAGGATTTGTTCTCAAACCAAAATATTTCTCAAACAAAAGTTTTTTCACTAAGGGATTGCCTTCACCACACAAATGCATGTACTATTAAACATTTAATATTGTGCTTCTAACTGTGCAAATAAATACATAAATACACTGCATCACAAGAGAAACTGTTCACATAAAACCATCCCATAATGCATTAGAACAGCCTCTGTGAAAGTGTATTATAAATATATATTTTATTCAATAAAAGTTTGAATATGTCTCCTGAATGATAAGAGTTCACTCTAATGTTCTATTTCACACAATATTTGTGTGCTGTATGTATTTTATGCTTATTGGAGGGTAGCTTAGCAACATACTAATGTCAACCATATTGAACTTCTGGCTCTCCAGTGTGGAGAAGTAATGATGTGGAGTGTGAAGTTCCTTCATCTTTGGATCTTTCCAGATGAAGCATTTAGGTAGAAAGACACTTTGGAACAGAGCCAGTCTGTCAACCAAAAGGAAATACATGATATACTGTGCATAAATTATGTGATGGTGGAAGTGAGCAATATACAAAAGGGATTCTTTATAGTGTTGTGTAGTTGCAGCAAATGGCTTTATAAGGAAGTAGTCCAGACAGTCCAGGTCCAGTCTCTGTGTCCCGACTAGAGAAGACAGTCATCTATTGGAATAATGGAGTGACCAGCGCTGGACGCTGAAGCCCTGAGGCCTGTGTATCTCATGGACTCTCTGTGTGTGTGTGTGTGTGTGTGTGTGTGTGTGTGTGTGTGTGTGTGTGTGTGTGTGTGTGTGTGTGTGTGTGTGTGAGTCCTAATCTTTCTGTCCAGCCTCTGCTTTTTCATACTTATTTCAACATCTTGTTTATGTTGTTTTTTTGACACTTATGTTTGGCCCACAATAATTGTGAGGTGGAAATACGAAAATAAGTTCAAGAAAATATGAGTTAACAATCAGAGTTAACTCAACCGGTGGGTCACGACCAAAGTAGTCAAAGAAACAACAACAATTGTTTTCCCCGCCTGGGTCGTGGCTTTTATTTTGAAAAACACTTTTGTCCTGATTTAGTATCTGCTGTCAAATGAGATTATATGTCAGATTATATGTCAGTGGCATTATTCTAATGTTATTTTCGTAATTTATTTGAAATAAAAAAGTCTCTCACCTCTCTCACCTCTCACTATACTGTCAGAAGTTAACTCCAATTCACACCAAGAGCGATAACCATAAAGATAACTATATTAGCGTCCATGATCTCGTACTGTTTATTATAAGCGTGTGCTTTAAATGCATGAGCTCGTTACAGCATAATGGATTATGATTGGCTGTCAATGTTTTTGTTGTTCATCAGCTGAAAAAAAAAAAAGTTATGATATCGCTATATCTGTGGTTCTCATGTTCATGTCCAGCTCCTCGTTGTTTAAATATCTAATGCACTGGAGCATCTGTTCACCCATGGGCATCTGGTCTGAACACCAGGTGTGTGTGTGTGTGTGTGTGTGTGTGTGTGTGTGTGTGTGTGGACTGGTAATCCCTACGGTATGGGGACAAAATGTCCCCACAAAGATGGCAATATCCAAATTTTTGTCCTTGTGGGGACATTTTTTGGTCCCCATGAGGAAAACATCTTATAAATCACACTAAGTGATGTTTTTGAAAAAGTAAAATGCAGCATGTCTCCTGTGATGGGTAGGTTTAGGGGCAGGGGCAGTGTAGGGGATAGAAAATACGGTTTGTACAGTATAAAATGCATTACGCCTATGGAATGTCCCCATAAAACATGGAAACACAACATGTGTGTGTGTGTGTGTGTGTGTGTGTGTGTGTGTGTGTGTGTGTGTGTGTGTGTGTGTGTGGGCATGTTTTTGTGAAATATCAGGACACAAATGTGTATAATGACATGGGTATGACATAGGTATTACAAAAAGAGGGTGAAATATGAGGACGTTCCCATGTCCTCACTTTTCAAAATGCTTATAAATCACACAGGATGAGGTTTTTTCACAGAAAGTAAACTGTGCAGTCTCCTGTGATGGGTAGTGTGTGTGTGTGTGTGTGTGTGTGTGTGTGTGTGTGTGTGTGTGTGTGTGTGTGTGTGTGTGTGTGTGTGTGTGTGTGTGTGTGTGTGTGTGTGTGTGTGTGTGTGTGTGTGTGTGTGTGTGTGTGTGTGTATGATGGTAGGTTTAGGGCAGGGGCAGTGTAGGGGATAGAAAATACGGTTTGTACAGTATAAAATGCATTACGCCTATGGAATGTCCCCACATTTCACAAAAACAAACATGTGTGTGTGTCCTCTCTGGAGAAGCGTTCAGTCTCTCCTCATGTCAATAGTGATTCCGCCATGGCTATATAATGAGCAAATGCAATTTCGTAGTAGTTACGTTGTCAATCATGATATTACCAATAAATGATGTACGTCATATATAAGAAAGGAAGGAGTTGCATGCAGGATCAGTGTCCATAAAAATATATATATATAAATAAATAAAAATAAAAACATATATATATGAATATGTATCGATTTAGGAACACAGGTGTACTTGTGTTATAATTTCAGTGTTATAATTGATAAAGATAATAATGGAGACAACTAAGATAATAATTGAAATCTATAGTATTATTAGTCTATGATATACTACACATTACAGAATGCATTATATTGTTGGTATTCATAGGGGAAAAAAAGTCACATTGCATATTGTCATAGCTTATAATGTGCAAATAAGTAGTAATTATTTGTGTGTGTGTGTGTGTGTGTGTGTTTAATTGCCTCATAATGAATTATTTAGAAACTATATGAAGTATTTGTAATGGAATTACAAATTTAATTTGTCACACTACATGACTGTATGATTACAAATGGTGAGACACTTAAGATATGCAGCTTAAAAAACTTGACCTTGTCTATTCAAATCAATCGTAGGTTTAGCTTTATCAAGGATTTGTAAGCCACTACAGGACTTTTCTGTCTTTTGACTTTGTAAAGTGTGATTGGGTGTTTATTGGTTCTTCTCAACATTTTAAAATGAATATCCCTTTTAATCTTTGAATTAGAAATATCGATTTTTTTTTCTTCAATCTATAACAGTCATGAAATGCTCTTACCTCTATTTTTTTATTCCTGAAAACTGGAGTAATGCCCACTGTCAGCCAGTCTTGGTCCAGTCTGATGTACAGTAGAGTCCTGTTTGAATGTCCAATCCCCCATCAGATAACAGGTAAATCTCTCATGCATACAGGAATGATCTCTCTCGTTCAGATTTGCTTCTATATTGCAGGCTCTCGCTCTTTGTTGACCTAGTCTGTCTGAAACTCTCTCTCTCTCAACTTACAGTTACATATGCTCCTCTCTCTCAATGCGTTATCCTCTCTTTCCTCACAGTGGTCCATTTGCCATGAGACGGCCGCCCTCCTCTCTCATTTCTACCCATTACTCTTATAAATACCCCTCCCATATTTTCAGCCGCCTTATTCACTCTCTCCCCACTTCATCTTCTTTTTTCACCCATTCATTCATTCACACACACACACACACACACACACACACACACACACACACACACACACACACACACACACACACACACACACACACACACACACACACACACACACACACACACACACACACACACTCACACACATAGAGTGGGGTCTGCATTGAAGGTCTTGGTTTGAAGAGACATTTGAAACCTGAAAAGGAAATGAAACCTTGAATGCAAGTGTGGTGAATGGATGTGCGTATATCTGTGGCTTAATCATCACGTTATATTGTTTATTGTGTTGATTTTAATGGCCTTCAACTTAACTAGTTTTATTCATGAAAATACATCTGCCAGCACATTCCTTAGAAGTTTAATGAAGCCTTAAAAAAATTATATGATTAATAAGTTATGACAACATACACCGATCAGGCATAACATTATGACCTAATATTGTGTTGGTCCCCCTTTTGCAGCCAAATCAGCCCTGACCTGTCGAGGCATGGCCTCCACTTGAACCCTGAAGGTGTGCTGTGGTATCTGGCACCAAGATTTTGTGTCCTAATTCGTCTAAACACACGAGTCAGCCTTCGCTCCCCACGTGCATCAATGAGCCTGGGCCGCCCATGACCCTGTGGCCGGTTCTCCACTGTTCCTTCCTTGGAGCACTTTTGATAGATCCTGACCACTGCAGACCGGGAACACCCCACAAGAGCTGCAGTTTTGGAGATGCTCTGACCCAGTCGTCTAGCCATCATAATTTGGCGCTTGTCAAACTCGCTCAAATCCTTACGCTTGCCCATTTTTCCTGTTTCTAACACATCAACTTTAAGGACAAAATGTTCACTTGCTGGCTTATATATCCCACCCACTAACAGGTGCCGTGAGGATAATCAGTGTTATTCAGGACAGTGCCGTTTATGCATGCAAAACATGCCACTGCGATGCTGGGGTGTTATGGGAGGTTGCCAAGGCATTGCTATGCAGTTTGGGTTTTCTTTGCTAAGTTGTTGCTAGTGTTATGGGTGGTAACTTCATAGCACAAAAATGCACTCAAAGGCAAGTAACACTGAAAATATTTAGTGACTCTTTCAAACAACATGCGGATATATTTTCCACCCGCCGTCGGTGTATGCATGAGTGAATGAATGGGTGAATGTGAGGCAAAATGTAAAGCGCTTTGTTGGCCATGCGTCTGTTGAAAGCGCTATATAAATGCAGTCTAGTTTACCATTTACTAATCAGTTTATAGGATCTCACCCTTTTTATTTTAGATTTGATCTGTACTTCTTGGAAATGTTGGAAACTCAGGGTTCTATATACAGTAGATGGCAAGCAGGGCCGTAGGCAGGGTGTTATAATCACTGAGGTCTCAAATTTGAGGTTGTTAGGCGGGTTCATGTGCTCCCCCGAGAAAATGTTGATTTCTCTGATCTATGTGCATTTCAAGACATTTGAAGGCCAAAAAAAAGTAAAAGAAATAACTTTAAACCATGTCAGTGGCAGTAGATTACTTGTCAAGACCTGCTCTCTCCTCTCTCATCTCCATCACTCTTTCTTTTTCTCTTCCCCATCCTAAAGCTGAGCTCTGACTGATAGTCATTTCATTTTCGTCTGTCAGTGAAGAAAGTAAACATTGGGTCGGTCAACTCATATATAGCCTATGTTTTATTAATCATCTTCATTGACACGCTAATTTACTGAAGGCAATTAATGCCAAGGAAATACATTTATTAAATTAATTCACAGTATGTACACATTCATTAATAATCTTATGCCATATATGATGAAAACGGCTTTGTTAATGTTTTTTTGTCTCGTCACATTGACAGCTACTAATTATTACATTATATGAATCATGTAAATTATATAGGTCTATTATCCATTCTAAATGGCAAAGTTTATTAGTTTGCCTAGTTATTTTAATCGGTCGTTAAACATTTCTAATTTAAATTATCAGTCAAATATGAAATGTTTAGTTTAGCTACTTCTTATCTTGCACTTATGACCTTTAACTGAAACTTCGAGTTGCACTGGAATTCGTGCTCAGCAGCTGATCGTTCCCTATCCCCTATATAGTGCACTGTCTGATCATTCCCTATCCCCTATATAGTGCACTGTCTGATCATTCCCTATCCCCTATATAGTGCACTGTCTGATCATTCCCTATCCCCTATATAGTGCGCTGTCTGATCGTTCCCTATCCCCTATATAGTGCACTGTCTGATCGCTCTCATCCCCTATATAGTGCACTGTCTGATCGTTCCTATCCCCTATATAGTGCACTGTCTGATCGTTCCCTATCCCTATATAGTGCACTGTCTGATCGTTCCTATCCCCTATATAGTGCACTGTCTGATCGTTCCCTATCCCCTATATAGTGCACTGTCTGATCGTTCCCTATCCCCTATATAGTGCACTGTCTGATCGTTCCCTATCCCCTATATAGTGCGCTGTCTGATCGTTCCCTATCCCTATATAGTGCACTGTCTGATCGTTCCTATCCCTATATAGTGCACTGTCTGATCATTCCCTATCCCCTATATAGTGCGCTGTCTGATCGTTCCCTATCCCCTATATAGTGCACTGTCTGATCGTTCCCTATCCCCTATATAGTGCACTGTCTGATCATTCCCTATCCCTATATAGTGCACTGTCTGATCGTTCCCTATCCCCTATATAGTGCACTGTCTGATCATTCCCTATCCCCTATATAGTGCACTGTCTGATCGTTCCCTATCCCCTATATAGTGCACTGTCTGATCGTTCCTATCCCTATATAGTGCACTGTCTGATCGTTCCCTATCCCCTATATAGTGCACTGTCTGATCGTTCCCCATCCCCTATACAGTATAGTGCACTGTCTGATTCCCTATCCCCTATAGTGCACTGTCTGATCCCTATCCCCATATAGTGCACTGTCTGATCGTTCCCCATCCCCTATATAGTGCACTGTCTGATCGTTCCCTATCCCCTATATAGTGCACTGTCTGATCATTCCCTATCCCCTATATAGTGCACTGTCTGATCGTTCCCTATCCCCATATAGTGCACTGTCTGATCGCTCCTATCCCCCCTATATACAGTAGTGCACTGTCTGATCGTTCCCTATCCCCTATATAGTGCACTCTCTGATCGTTCCCCATCCCCTATATAGTGCACTGTCTGATCGTTCCCTATCCCCTATATAGTGCACTGTCTGATCGTTCCCTATCCCCTACATAGTGCACTGTCTGATCGTTCCCTCTCCCTTATATGGTGTGCTATTTGATCGTTGCCCATCCCCTATATAGTGCACTGTCTGATCGTTCCCTATCCCCTATATAGTGCACTGTCTGATCGTTCCCTATTCCCTATATAGTGCACTGTCTGATCGTTCCCCATCCCTATATAGTGCACTGTCTGCTCGTTCCCTCTCCCGTATATAGTGCACTGTCTGATCGTTCCTATCCCGTATATAGTGCACTGTCTGATCGTTCCCTATCCCCTATATAGTGCACTGTCTGATCATTCCCTACCCCCTATATAGTGCACTGTCTGCTCGTTCCCTCTCCCTTATATGGTGCGGTATCTGATCGTTCCCTATCCCCTATATAGTGCACTGTCTGATCGTTCCCCATCCCTATATAGTGCACTGTCTGATCGTTCCTATCCCCTATATAGTGCACTGTCTGATCGTTCCCTATCCCCTATATAGTGCACTGTCTGATCATTCCCTATCCCTATATAGTGCACTGTCTGATCGTCCCCATCCCTATATAGTGCACTGTCTGCTCTCCCTATCCCCTATATAGTGCACTGTCTGCTCGTTCCCTATCCCTATATAGTGCACTGTCTGATCGTTCCCTATCCCCTACATAGTGCACTGTCTGATCGTTCCCCATCCCTATATAGTGCACTGTCTGATCGCTCCCCATCCCCTATATAGTGCACTGTCTGATCGTTCCCTATCCCCTATATAGTGCACTGTCTGATCATTCCCTATCCCCTATATAGTGCACTGTCTGATCGTTCCCCATCCCCTATATAGTGCACTGTCTGCTCGTTCCTATCCCCTATATATAGTGCACTGTCTGCTCGTTCCCTATCCCCTATATAGTGCACTGTCTGATCGTTCCCTATCCCCTACATAGTGCACTGTCTGATCGTTCCCTATCCCCTATATAGTGCACTGTCTGCTCGTTCCCTATCCCCTATATAGTGCACTGTCTGATCGTTCCCTATCCCCTATATAGTGCACTGTCTGCTCGTTCCTATCCCCTATATAGTGCACTGTCTGCTCGTTCCTATCCCCTATATAGTGCACTGTCTGCTCGTTCCTATCCCCTATATAGTGCACTGTCTGATCGTTCCCTATCCCCTATATAGTGCGCTGTCTGCTCGTTCATATCCCCTATATATAGTGCACTGTCTGATCGTTCCCTATCCCCTATATAGTGCACTGTCTGCTCGTTCCTATCCCCTATATAGTGCACTGTCTGATCGTTCCCTATCCCTATATAGTGCACTGTCTGATCGTTCCTATCCCTATATAGTGCACTGTCTTATCGTTCCCTATCCCTATATAGTGCACTGTCTGATCGTTCCCTATCCCTATATAGTGCACTGTCTGCTCGTTCCTATCCCTATATAGTGCACTGTCTGATCGTTCCCTATCCCCTATATAGTGCACTGTCTGATCGTTCCCTATCCCTATATAGTGCACTGTCTTATCGCTCCTATCCCCTATATAGTGCACTGTCTTATCGCTCCTATCCCCTATATAGTGCACTGTCTGATCGTTCCCCATCCCCTATACAGTATAGTGCACTGTCTTATCGTTCCTATCCCCTATATAGTGCACTGTCTGATCGTTCCTATCCCTATAAAGTGCACTGTCTTATCGTTTCCCTATCCCGTATATAGTGCACTGTCTGATCGTTCCCTATCCCCTATATAGTGCACTGTCTGATCGTCCCCTATCCCCTATATAGTGCACTGTCTGATCGCTCCCTATCCCCTATATAGTGCACTGTCTGATTGTTCCCTATCCCCTATATAGTGCACTGTCTGATCGTTCCCTATCCCCTATATAGTGCACTGTCTGAATGGCTCCATGCACTGGAAGGTTTGAAGGTTTGATTGCTAAGATTAAAATGGCCGACTGCCTGATCAGTGCTCTGGGTTTCTTGGTTTGCTGCTGTTTGTTGTTTTGATTAAAATGTGAATAAGTGTGACTCTTGCAATTAGATCCTGCCACAGCTCTCCTTTACTGCAACAGACTGTGATACATATTTTGTTGTCCAAGTGGCAAACATATTTCTTTGAAGTTGACTGTCACTTCTCCACATTAAACTGTGCTTAATACGGCTCCGTCTAATAGAATATTTAAATAGGATGGGAAAGTTCTGCTTATTTAAATGTAATCCTCGGAGAGTATGTCTGCAGGACTGAATAATGGAAATGCCAAGTATTTTATTCACTTACAATATTCTCAAAAGATTAAATGGGAATGTACTAACTGATTATATTGGACTAGACATGAATATAGTGAATGATTAAAAACCTCTCATCTCTGGAATCAGGAAGTGTCTTTCCTCTGAAAATAAATGTGAACACGACTGAAAAATATGTCTGAATGTTCCAGTCAAAGTAATCCTATTAAGACCAGAAGTATGTGTACTTTCAGTTCTCCTGACAGCATAAATTAAGTACGAGCACATTCTGCCAATCCCAGAAATAAACATTATTCACGGGATTACACAACAGGTGCCATTCCCAAATCTTTCATCATGGAAGTGCAAAGTATAAATGAATAGACTTTTTTTAACCCTCTGCTCTTTGGTCATTTTTAACATTAAGGTTTTTTTATATATATATATATACTTGATCTGAATGGGTGAAACTTGGTAAATGTTTTGTCACTTGCTTTGGGAACACACAAAACATCCTCGACATGATTAGAAAAGATTCAGGGTCATTAATGGCTGCATTGGAAATTAATAGGAAACAAACTTCATCTAGTGGAAACTTTTGGTACTGCACCCAAAACAAATCTTACTGAAAGCTCATTTTTTGAGATGTCAAATTTGAAACATAACTTTGATTTTCTCGCAGTAAACTGCTTAGAGTAAAACAAAATTTCATATAAAAATGTGTATACAACTAAAACTTCTGAGTTCCTTTTTTATTTACTTCAGCGATGTGTCGTCTTTACGAAGAGACCTAAGCATTCGAGATTAATGACAGTTTAATGCTCAAAAAATGGTAATACATAACATTATAACATGGATTACATAACATTATAACATGGATTATAACATGGATTACATAACATTATAACATGGATTACATAACATTATAACATGGATTATAACATGGATTACATAACATTATAACATGGATTATAACATGGATTACATAACATTATAACATGGATTACATAACATTATAACATGGATTACATAACATTATAACATGGATTACATAACATTATAACATGGATTATAACATGGATTACATAACATTATAACATGGATTATAACATGGATTACATAACATTATAACATGGATTACATAACATTATAACATCGATTACATAACATTATAACATGGATTATAACATGGATTACATAACATTATAACATCGATTACATAACATTATAACATCGATTACATAACATTATAACATCGATTATAACATGGATTACATAACATTATAACATGGATTACATAACATTATAACATGGATTACATAACATTATAACATGGATTATATCATGGATTACATAACATTATAACATGGATTACATAACATTATAACATGGATTACATAACATTATAACATGGATTACATAACATTATAACATGGATTACATAACATTATAACATGGATTATAACATGGATTACATAACATTATAACATGGATTACATAACATTATAACATGGATTACATAACATTATAACATGGATTATAACATGGATTACATAACATTATAACATGGATTATAACATGGATTACATAACATTATAACATGGATTACATAACATTATAACATGGATTACATAACATTATAACATGGATTACATAACATTATAACATGGATTATATCATGGATTACATAACATTATAACATGGATTACATAACATTATAACATGGATTACATAACATTATAACATGGATTACATAACATTATAACATGGATTATAACATGGATTACATAACATTATAACATGGATTACATAACATTATAACATGGATTATAACATGGATTACATAACATTATAACATGGATTACATAACATTATAACATGGATTACATAACATTATAACATGGATTATAACATGGATTACATAACATTATAACATGGATTACATAACATTATAACATGGATTACATAACATTATAACATGGATTACATAACATTATAACATGGATTATAACATGGATTACATAACATTATAACATGGATTATAACATGGATTACATAACATTATAACATGGATTACATAACATTATAACATGGATTACATAACATTATAACATGGATTACATAATATTATAACATGGATTATAGCAAAAATATAATTTCGTTCCAGAAAATACAAAATATAAAATAAAAACACATTATCAAACTAAAATATAATACTTTAATTTCATTTAAATAATAATAAAAACACTTCGACCACCACTTGTGCAGCAGCAGAGGGTTAAATTAATCATTTTTAATTATAGTATTGCTTTTCGAGCCCGATCTCACGAAAATGCGTATCAATAGTACGAGTGTGCAATCTCGTAGAATGTATACGCCAAAACTCATTTTGTCGTGCATATGGTACGCCGTTTTTGGCGTGCATATGATACGCACTTTATGGTGTATTATATGTACGAACCCCCCACACCCCCACCCTCACCCTACCCAAAAGCATGTCATATACACGCCATAAAGTGCGTATCATATGCACGGCAAAAACGGCGTACCATATGCATGCCAAAATGAGTTCGTACATTCTACGAGATTGCACTCTCGTACTATTGATACGCATTGTCATGAGATCGTGTTGGCTTTTCTCGCTCATGAATGAAGAGTTGGATGTGTGTGCAATTCCCCCTCTTTTTGAACTGCGGAAAAGAAGCCATGTCTCAGTGCTTTGTGTTTTCACATTTTCAAGTGTTATAGATAGATAATAAGATTAACTACATTTCAGAACTATTGATAATGGAATATGTTACTTTATAAAATTAGCTTTTCCCAACTCTGAAAACTGATCATTCAATTTTTGAACAATGTGTCTTAAATATGGTTGTGTTTCATAACTCGAGTCCTTGACTGGAGTAGTGAGGTCTTCAACAGGAGCTGAAAGGTTATATTTTGAGTTTGGCTGCGGGCTAATGACAGCCGTCGTGACCCACTTCCATCTCTAATACACTTGTGAGACGGTGCAGGCTACTGCATGTCATTAATAGTTCATTACATTCAAAACATTTCCGTTATCTGCCCTAATCTCTCTGACCACTTCTCTACTGCTCCAACACTGCAAGGCATCATGCAAGTGATTAACGAGTAATTATTAAAAACTGCTCATGTGGAACTGAAGCAAGTCCGTGGTCTCCATCCAGGCTGAAAATTAGCAAACATATTTTTTAATCTAATTATAGTATTAAACTGATTCTCTGTGCACCATGGCACTTTTGATCTGAGAAATACATGGAATAAAATCTGTGCATTCTTCAGCTTCAGTGAATTCAATATGGATTTTTTAGTTAAACTTCTCATAAATAGGACCACAATGATTCAGACTCTTTGAGCGGAGCATGTTTTGCTGAAGTATTTTTTCTTTAATTGCTAATGTGACCTTTGACACCACAGACTGGACAACATGAAGCATTGCTTGGTCATTGCTTGAGCTAAATTGGTATTATCTAATCGTGTTCTTCAATTTTACAGCTGATTGGTTGATTGTAATCCAATTCATCCCTTTCTATCAAAGTTATCTGACATTATCAAGATGAATTTGTTTTTATTACCAGTCATATTTTATTACCATTTTCTAAACTATAGCAAATAAACTGTAATCTGAATCAATTTTGGTTTGACTGTATATACATTTTCAAATGTTTATGATTATTACAGCATTCCTATGCTGTGGCTAAGATGTGAATGGATTTTAGTAGGTTGCATTAGTAATAGCAATCTTCTCAACGTCACATGATCCATAGGACAAGTTGTGGCTTAGCAATCACCACTAATAAAAATAAAAAAAATCACAAGCTGATTATGATTATCTGTAAAATCAAAATAATGCACCTGCCTTTATGAACCATGAACCGTTTCTGAACTGCCGAAATGAGTCATAACCCTGATTCAGTGTTTTATAACTTTCTTTGACAATGCACATAGTGCTCTTTAAGTTTTAAAGAGCAAATCTAGGGAACGAGGTCAGTCAGAAATACCAAGCCTTTCAAACATTTAAGAACCCTCTCAAGTTCAGAAATAGCCATTGTGGGTGTTGTTTTCTTCAAGGTCTGTTTTTTTATTTTATTTCAAGGCATGTTTTTCAAACACACATTTAGTATTGGCATACCGCTGTGATGCATATAGTTGTTTAGAGATCTACTACTTTCATAAACCATGCATATTAATGTCAATTGCAAAGAGTGACGCTGTTACAACGTACCACTCAATCATTGAGCTGAAGAAAATGCTTATTCATGTGATGCAAATTTGTTAAGATCCATTTCAAAATCTAAAAGATCAAATGATCAAACCAGAATATGAACACAGTATTTCCCAGTAAACACTGATCTAAACATTACATACAGTGTAAACACACGTTCTTCTTTTACATCGTACTGTTTATTATAGAGCATAAAAACATCCTCGTGCCGTACGTATATATTTATTTAGCATTGCAAGGTTGAAATATGTCATTTTTCAGTTTGTTTCTGTCGATTTCACACATTTTAATCAGGCAATAGTTCAACTACAATGTGTAGTTTATGTAACAATAACATGTTAAAGGTGGGGTATGTGTTATTTCAAAAATGCTTTATAAAAGTGTCTCAGGCAGAGTACCAAAACAAACTTTTAGCCAATCAGCAGTAAGGGGCGTGTCTACTAATGATGGTGAGAAGATTATTCAAAAGACACGACACACATCGACGACAGAAAGAGAGAGATAGCAGATAAAAAAACACATGTGGAAAATATCTATGGAACAAAAGGCAATCGGATCAGCTTTCCAGCGCTGGAGGGAACTCAAGGAGCGGGAAGGCCTGCAATCGGACATCCTATTATAAACCACTGTCTGTTTCAAGCGTCAGCTCGCAGTGTGTCCGAACAGTAAGATAATAAACTACTAATATATGTTTGTTTCCTTTGGTTCCTCTTTTAGTGATTGATATAACCCTCTAATCTGGTCATAATATATTCATTAGTTGGACTGTCGTGCTCGAGCTGTCGAGTTGTTCATGAGAACCAATTTTTCATTGAACATTCGACCTGGATTACCAAAGAAACACACATTGCTTTCACTTATTAATGACATCCTACCCCACCGGCTGGCACAGCAGATTCCGCCATAGTCGGTGCCTGGGTTACGTATGTGTGGGGCGGAGCTATCAAAATAGGGGCGGAGCCCTTTTGGGGTAGGGGCGTGTTTGTTTTGGTGATTTAAAATATCAACATCGGTTACCAGAAAGCACTTACCCCACCTTTAACTAATGTAAGTAAATGCCTTACCTCCGCTGGATCCATCGTGTTCTTCTTCTGAGGTAAATCCTAAACTCATTCCTCCTGGATGAAAGGAAGGATGAAGCTTGATGCTTTGTTTCCTGAGATGATGAGGCGTTTGCAGATTAGCTCAGCTCACACGTGGACGATTAGCGTGTCAAAGGCTGCGCAGCGCATGTGTGTGATCAGGTTAAAAATAATGAGCAAGAATTGAGAAACTGAACCTCGCGGTTGTTTCATACAGATTACATAAACAGAGAATATTTGTTTTTTAAATGAATTACTTCATTTAATAGTAACGCTTCAAGCTTTCTAAAGACTGTGTGGCAAGTATTCGCTGAGTGACAGTTCATTTTCTGATGCGTTTCAGAGTGTACCTCACAGAGAGAGAGACGGCAGAACGTGCATCATGTTAGTTCTCTTTATTTTGCGACACTTGTCTTAGACACTTAAAAGTTTAGAATGATGTATGATATTTATCTGTATGACAAAAAATGACGGAGTTAATTGAGTCTCTTTTATACTGATAAGAAAAAAAGTGAGGTGGTTGCACTGGCAAGTCTGCTGAACCCCAGGGGTTAAGTCTCTTTTTATTGCAACATTGTATCTCTCTTTCCTAGCATTTGTCTTGGACTGGTGCAGGGTTTGCTTTTCGGCACGTCACTCTCCACTTCGTCTGGTCCAGGGCGTCCTCGGGGGTAGCGTTGACTTGTTTCATATCTTCTTTGATCCGGTCCATCCATCTCTTCTTCGATTGGCCACATGACCGCCGTCCATCGGGGGTTATGGTGTAATTAGACTCCCCCCTTAAGCTGCCTCATCGACACGGCATCCTCAATAAACCGGGATGACTCCGATTGTTTGAATAGTCCTAGTTAACAATTCTTTAAATCGATGTCATCCTCAAAACAACCCGTCTCCAGCGTGTTGCCGCCGATCTTTCGAATATTACATTTTAGTAATTGTTTAATCAATACGGCATCCTCAATAAAAACCTGTCTCCGGCGTAATGACTCCGATATTTCAAATTTTTATTTTTAATAATTATTTAATCAATACATCATCCTCAATAAACCCGCCTCCGGCGTGTTGCCTCAGATCTTTCGAATATTCAGATCGATTATGACCTCTGACCTTTAAAATAATAACTTTAATAATAATAATACGCTGTTTGTTAATTGGCCAGAGGAGAACTGCCCCCCCGACTGAGCCTGGTTTCTCCCAAGGTTTATTTTTCTCCATTAGGTCTCATGATGGGGTTTGGGTTTCCTTGCCACTGTCGCCTCTGGCTTGGCTTGCTCAGTTGGGGAAAAAACTATTTTTCACATATATTTCAAAATAAATCTAATTATTAAACTAAATTAACCATATAGACCAAATTACTTATCTAATTACTGATCTAAAGCCCACATTGTTACTGTATGATAATCAAAATATATTCTGTTGCATTATTTTTCTGTTTAACACTGTGAAGCTGCTTTGAAACAATCTGCATATAAATAAAGGTGACTTGACTTGACTTGACTTGACTTGACTTGACCAACGGATACGCGCTTTCCTTATCTTCTTAATGATTGGGGCCACTCCCAGTACTTTCTGCACGCCCTTGTTCATGACCCGGTCCAGTCGGGTCAGCCCAACCGACCATCGGAGCATACGCATCACCATGGTGTGGAAAGCCCGCTCGTGTTTGATGGATGCAGGCCAACTCTCCATTTTATAGAGTGCAATTGGTTGCATGACGGTCTTGTAGATCTTCACCTTGAGATAGGTGGGCGTTCTCCAATCGCATATGAATCTGTGACTTGGTGTCACTTTAACCAGGTGGCGATGATGGGCACATGTGCGTCTGGGACGGAGTGAAGCCGAGATATTTGAAGCAGTCCACTTTCTTCACAGTCCATTCTCGTTCAGCCGAGCTTTCCAATGTTGCACTTGGTCATTGAGGGTCTGGCGCTCTTCGTTAGCAAGTAGAACTTCATCAGCATGCAGGAGTATCCACGGGTCTGCCTATGGATGTCTGCCATTGCCATATCCATGCATAGGAAGAATAGAAGGAGCCAGAGGGCCAATCCTTGGTGAACTCCAACGCTAATGCTGAAAGCTGGCGAGATTCCCACAGTGCAGCAGACTATGCTGGTAGTATCCTGGTAGAAGATTTGGATTGGGAGCTAGCGATAGATCTTGTTCACCCCTTCCGGCATATCCAGTTGGTCATACAGGTCATTGTAGTGCTTCGCCCTGGCTATTCCCCACTTTACCGCTAATTTGAAACTTTTATATTGCTGATAATCAGTTTGGCCTTTGTCTTTCCAAGGCTTTGTCTTTCCCAGCACATTGGTTGGTACTTCTTGGATTTGGGTGGTGATTTAGTTCCAAAAGGGCTCCACTGGGCTCCCAGTAAATGTTGAGGGGTTGAGGGCTGTTGCCAGTTGGTTCTTGTGTTCGCACCACTTCCACCACTTGAAAAATATGATACATGTAACATTTAAGCCCAAGATGATCTTGACAGAGATAAAACGGTCTGCGATTTTGTTGACCTCAATGAAACTATCTTGAAATTGCTGGATGATAACCACGACTATGCCATTTTGGGTCATCTTGGTGCCATAATAGATGATCTTATATCCCTTGCAGATGTCCCTGGCTTTGGATCCCTCCCATTTTGTTTCCTGGATGGCACACTGCAAAACACCATAGATGTTCACACTAGATGTCCACTATTGTGCAAATACAATTTTGTTTCTGTGCGTTGCAACATCATAAAATAATGCGGTCTCTTGTTTAAATGCAAACTGAAGAGTAGGTCATACATGCTGGATTTGGAAAGTTTTGTTTTTTGGGGGTACAGCTATGTTGAGCTGATATAAATGCCAGGGCCTAGTTTCACAGACAGGGCTTAGATTAAGCCAGGATTCCTCAATGACCATAAGATGATTTACTTTTTCCAAAACATTTTCATCATGAGGTGGTAAGTTTCTGTTTTGTTCCCTACAGTTAGGGATCAAGTATTGGCTTGAAAGTCATTAAAAAGCATCTCTATGTTTATCTTAATGTTTCATGATTATCTCTTTAAAGTTGTATTTGCAATTTCACTGCAATGCAAAATGCATTATTAATCTGCATTCCCTTCAAATGAAGAGGTTATTTCATGTTGATGACCCTTTTCTGTCTGTAGGCTATCTGTGGCTGTGCTGCTCTTAGGCACTATTACTGCCAGATGCGTCTCGTGCTTTGGACAGAGTCAGAGAGCATGTTTCGGGTAACAAACAACCTCCTCATCAGACATGACCAATGCTCAGCTGCAGACAGCGACAACAGTGACTCACTGAATACTTTTAGGGAATGTAATGTCACACAAAAAGCATTACAGTTTATTTATTTATTTTTGGTTAAGGCTGTCTGGTCGGAACGGTTGAAAAAATTAGGAAGTGAGACGGTGAGTTTACATACACACTCAGACGTGAGTGTGGAACACCAGGGCCCTGTTGCATGAAAGCCCTTAAGTTAAGAAAACCCTTAGTTATAAGGTTAAGGGTACCCTTAGTGAAACATGGGTTGCAAGAAAAAACCCTAAGGGTCCACTTAAGGAATCTTAAGGCTGTCACTAAGTATTTCCCTTAAATGCTTAAATTTTCCCTTAAGTTCTGTTGTGCGCTGCAACAAAGTCCTTGGTAACCATTTAGCCATTAAAAAATTAAGGGATCAAAATAGGTCCCTTAAGTCATATTTTCACAATGGACCAGTGTGAGTGCCCGCGTTCACCAGAGGGCACTCCAACCCAGACTGTCATTCTACCATAGACTACATCTCCCATAATCCTTTGCCCAGACTCATCATCACTCATTGATTACATCCACCTGCACCCCATTACCTTGTTAGCTCACACTATAAAAACCATGTTCACTCTGTCAGTCACTGCGAAGTCTTGTTTTGTGTTTCACTGCATTTCTGAGCGTTTACCCTGGTTTCATGTCTCTTGGTCTTGGATTTCTTGCCTTCTCCGTGGATTGCCCTTTGCCTGTCTCCTGTTTTGTTTGCTTGATTGGACTGATTGCTTGTGTATGACCTTCTGCCTGTTTTCTGACTACGATTGTGGATTAGTCGTGACAAAGGGTTGAAGATCCAAATGCAGCTTTATTAGAGGGTAATCCACAATCGTGGTTTTTATAGTGTGAGCTAACAAGGTAATGGGGTGCAGGTGGATGTAATCAATGAGTGATGATGAGTCCGGGCAAAGGATTATGGGAGATGTAGTCTATGGTAGAATGACAGTCTGGGTTGGAGTGCCCTCTGGTGATCGCGGGCACTCACACTGGTCCATTGTGACACATATGCAGAACTTAAACACTATGGATGATTTCATGTTAATGGAGAAAGAAAGTACCGATGTGCATTTTCCGTTAAAGGAAGTCTGTGGAAAGTATGACGTGACATGTGTATATTGATTAAATAAACATTCAACACCAAAGTTTTCATATTTTTTGGTGTTACTTCCACTGTGCACTTGAATTAATAATTTCATGACAGGCTTTTATATTGTGCGCAAGAGTTACTGATTATAATGGCAGGCTTGGGTGTTTTTCCCTGTCTTAAAAAAAAAATGCTGTTTGTCCGTGGTTTAGTTTGGTTTTTTGTTTCCATTACTGTAAAGCCGGTTAGCACACGTCGCGTCTAGGACACTGAACACGTCATTCAGTGAATAATCACCAAACTGAAGTTGTGAACAAAGTGCCGTTGTGTGTAGAATACAGTAACAACAACGAGTTTGATGTAACTAATGCAATTTAATGGAAAGCGATGTGAGTGGCAGGATTTTGAACATCCTCCCGTCAGGTGTCGTAACTGAACTCATAAAAACAATGCGCTTGAGGACGCTCTGTGTTGTCCGTCAGACAGCATTTAATATTCTCCATAACTCAAATATTGTAGTAGCTACAGCTGTATAATTTAGTAAATGTCAACCTTGTTTAAAAGTCAGTGATCTGTTAGTGTGAGATTTTGTAACTATAGCAAACGCTTCTCCATTGCTGTGTTTTGCCTGAAATTATCGCCAAAGGCTTAGTATAAACACTTAGGTAAGGGTGACAGTTAAAACGTTGATTGCAACGCTCTTAAAGAAATCCCTTAACTCAGGGATTTTCCCCCTAAGGGATACAACCACTTAAGAGGTTTCATGCAAACGGGCCGAGGTCCTTGGATGCAGGCTAGTGCACTGCAGAAAAGCCATCAGAGGCAGACGGTGGGTGATAACTCCACTCCATTGAGGGGTCGGATCGACACTGAAAGCCATCAGAGGCAAAAGGTGTCGAAAAAATCCTCTCTAGAGAAATGCAGGAGGTCACTAGGAAGCCGGGTTGCAACTAGTGTGTCTCACAAACTGAAAATCTCTGACTTTTCTGATCAGACACGGGAGCCCGGAATTTAGTCAGGAATGGTATTTTAGCCTTTAGTTAAATATGATTGTTATTTTATTTCTTACATGGTATTTTTATTTCGTATGCATATGTTGTGATTATTCTATCACCATTTTAATTAGCTGGATGCCAGCTGAATTTAGCCCCACCCACAGCATTTTTGCTAGATCCATAGAGGAGTTATTATGCTCGAACAGAAATCATCAGGGGGGCTTTAGACGATGATGGACAGATGATCAACAGTAACGTAATCATCCACGTCATTGAAGGCACTTGGGTTGAATTTGCTCTAATCCTAATTTACAGAGAATTTGTTCGTATATGCATTCACCTTCACTATTTCTTTCAGAAATGATGATCGTGTTGGGAAGTACACTGTGTATACTTAAATAATTCTTTTACAACACTGGCAAAGATCGTTTACACTCATCTTTTTCTTCTAACGTTACTTAATCCAACACGCGTGCAGACAGGGTTGCCACGTTTTTTTGCAATGTCGCACAAAAGGGGGGATGGGTTTCTCCGGAAAAATATGGCATTTGGGTGGTAAAATATGTTATTTTGGCAAGGTTGCCTGCTAAAATTTGCATTCCTGGGTCTATATTTCACATAATTGGGGTCGCTTCAACCTGGAGACATGGAGAACAGCCCGCGGGAAAAACTCGGACTTGGGAACACAGTGCAGTTGAGTTCTGTTGACATTTGACAACTAACGTTATGCGTCGCTCCGTTGCTCTGATTGGTTGAGGGTCTATCCAATTGAGGTCTTTCCTGGCTCGGTTGAAACACACCCCATAATCAAAGCCCAATAGAGCGGCATCAGACTCATATTCTGACTAGAATTGAGTATGACTACGTCAGGCTAGGTTTTAATTTCTTTTCTATGTAAAGCACTTGGAATGGACCCACTTTATATTAGGTGGCCTTAATTACTAACATTCAAATTAATCATTTGATACAATGCACTTATGGTGTACAGATATGTTTTTACATTGTACTTACATTTTAATAATGACCTGCACGTAATTACATCTGTAATTAATTTCTATAGTTACATTAATAAATGTACATTTATAAAATGCACTTTCTGTAAAGCTGCTTTGAAACAATGTGTATTGTGAAAAGCGCTATACAAATATATTTGAATTGAATTGAATTAATAATTACACTGTTGACTCTTCCCTTACACCTAACCCTACCCTTAAACTGACCCAGCTGTTCTCAAACCTGTCCTGGGGACCCTAACCACTGCATATTTTGCATGTCTCCCTCACCTAACACACCTGATTTAACTCATCAGCTCATTAGTACAGACTGCAAGACTTGAATTGGGTGTGAATTGGGGGTTGAATTGTATTTTTTTTAGCACAAAATTACAAAAATAAGGATGAATGATGTTTGAGAGACAACATGTCTTATTCTCACCAATAGTAATACAATAATTGAACTTACAATTAAATATTCTGAATATAATATATTTAATGTACCTTGTTTATAACTATATTCATTAGTGAATAATCTGAAGAATGAAAATTGCATGAAAACTAGAGTGATGTCATGAAACTGCTCCAAGACACGAAGGTTGAGGATCCAAATGCAGTATTTATTGAAAGGATAATCCACAATCAAAGACCAAAAACAATCCATACATATACCAGGGCAGGAACACGAGCCAGTAAATTCAGGAAACAGGGTCAAAACCAGGGTGCAGACAGGCAGTTAAGGAACGACCTCTGTGGTCGCATCAAGGGAGACAGGAAACTCAGGGATGACCTCCATGGTTGTATAAAGGCAGACAATAAGCTCTTTGACTGGAGCCGACACAGGACTGAGCTTTGGGGCTGAAGCGGGCTCTGGAGCGGACTCATGGGCTGGAGGGCAGTGTGCGGCCCAAACAAAAAATGGAGATCGCAGTAACAGGGAGTGCAATTGACCATGGGACCACCTCTGAGACCCCCAGACTTGGTATCACCACCAAGTTAGATTAGATTAGATGAGATTCAACTTTATTGTCATTGCACAAATACAGGTACAAGGCAACGAAATGCAGTTTAGGTCTAACCAGAAGTGCAATAGCAGCAAGTGCAGGATATACAATGGTTGAATAAGTGCAGGACATGGATATGTACTGAATATATATATAAAGAGAGAGAGAGAAAGAGAGAGAGAGAGAGAGAGAGAGAGAGAGAGAGAGAGAGAGAGAGAGAGAGAGAGAGAGAGAGATGGTTATTACTATAAACAATTTACAGGTGAATATGTACAGTGAATAAATATACAGATGGCTATTACTATAAACAATTTTACAGATAGAGGTATACAATGATATGTTAGGCTAAGATGAGGAATATAGCAGTGGATTAAGGTAGTGCAATAAAGTATGGTCAGAAGCTATCCGAAAAGTGTAAAAGTGCAATGGAAAGTGATTGCATATTACAGTTAAAAGTACGGTGCAAAATGAAAATGTAAACAGTTAGTATTGTGAATAACAGTCGTCTGTGCAAATTAGCATAATCCAGTTAGGTATTGTAGTGCAAG
This sequence comes from Gobiocypris rarus, assembly GCA_023029165.1. Taxonomy (NCBI): domain Eukaryota; kingdom Metazoa; phylum Chordata; class Actinopteri; order Cypriniformes; family Gobionidae; genus Gobiocypris; species Gobiocypris rarus. The sequence continues at coordinate 2,576,174 of CM040912.1, forward strand.
ATGCATAAGTAAACAGTTGTGACTGTAATAAAGAGTCGGTAGTGCAAATAACAAGTGAAGGCAGATGTGAGGGGGGAGAGGAAGTTAGCAGTATAAGAGGGGAGTGGGTCAACGAGGGTTAGAGTTCAGTAAAGAGACAGCTCTGGGGAAAAACTGTTCTTTAGTGTGCTGGTCCTGGTCCGGAGGCACCTGAAACGCCTGCCGGAGGGCTGTGGGATGGGTGAGAGGAGTCCTTAAGGATGCTGCGAGCTCGATGCAGACAACGTTTCCTCTGGATGTTCTCGATGGCAGGTAGTGGAGTCCCTGTGATGTGCTGGGCAGTTTTCACCACCCGCTGCAGTGCCTTGCGCTCCGCAACAGAGCAGCTCCCAAACCATACTGTGACACAGTTGGTCAGGATGCTTTCTATCGCGCAGCAATAGAAGTTCACCAGGATAGCCGAGGAGAGCTGATTCTTCCTCAGTGTCCTCAGGAAGAAGAGGCGCTGGTGAGCCTTCTTGACCAGGCTGGAGGTGTTGGTTGTCCACGACATGTCCGCCGAGATGTGGATCCCCAGGAACTTGAAACTGGAGACGCGCTCAACAGCCATTCCGTTGATGTGGATGGAGTCGTGTGGGCCTCTTGACTCCTTCCTGAAGTCCACGATGAGCTGCTTCGTTTTGGTGGTGTTGAGGAGCAGGTTATTTTAAGTGCACCATGTGGCCAGGTGTCTTCCAAACTGAAAGACCGTTTCAAATGCCTTGGAATCAGCTTCAAATGCAACATTCATGACGACTGGAAACACTGATGTGGCATCCATGACAGCTGAAGACTAGTGTGGCGTGCATGATGGCAGAAGGCTCTGGTGTGGCAGTCATGTTGTGGATAGGCTCTGGTGCTGGGACAACCGGACAGGAAGGTATGGAAAGCATGGGACTACCGACCATTATAACTAGACATGCATGGCCTCCTAGACTCCGTGACCATCGGAGCTTGATGCATGTTGCCCCACCCCAAAAAATGTTTAAGGGAAAAAATGTTTAAGGGAACCTCCCGAACAGTGAAGGAGGAGCCAGTTCACTGGAGGGCACAGTCCAGGAACTCACTCGGTAAGGACTCGTCGAGGACCATCACAGATAAGTTTTGACTGTAGCAGGTTGTTTATTCCATAGCTAAATAAATCAATAAAGTCTGGGAGGTCAGTGAAATTAGCAATACTTCGATCAAACTGATAGGATTAAGCTCATAATCGTAGTAACCATATTCACATTAAACTATGTGGCATATGCTGATTTTAATCACAATGAACAGGCATGTAAACACCTTAATCTGTGAGATGCCGTGTGTTGTTGTTATGTTAACATAACTCGCTGTGCAGTCTTTGCTCTGTATCTTCATCCAGATGATGAGATGAATGCATAGGCAAACCCGGCCTTGCGATGTTCATCAAGGTGTCAAATCATCTCCATAAAAATGTATTTTGAATTTGATGTGAGTAGATTAAAACAATGGCCGGTAACATGCATACTGTATGCCCACCTGAGTGTGATATAACCATACTTATTAGTGAATAATCAGAATAATTTGCACGTAAACTGGAGAGAAGAGTTCTGCTTGTGTCATGTAAACATCTTACTGCTTATTGCATCTTATAAATGCCTCATTCATTCATACTGTGATTATTATTAGAAATAATCACATTATTGGTGCATTTGTAAACGTGGTCATTGTCACTGCATTAGGAACTAAATATTAAACTTGGGGGGCATATGATGTAATGAAATGATAAAGGAGATAATTGTGGTATGACACCATTAATCGTTGAAATGCATCTTTCCTCCAGGTGTTTTTGCATCCAGGCTTCCAGAACACATCCGACTGGGACAATGACCTTGCTCTGATCAAACTGAAGGAGCCAGTCAAATTTAGTGAGACTATAATGCCCATTCCCCTTCCTGATATTTGAGATGACCAGGAAGAGAGGGAAGGAGAGAGAGGCACCCATCTTGCTGGGTGGGGGCTTTCTACCCCTGCTTCAATACTGTTAGGTTTCTCGCTCTGTCCATCCAGTTATGCAATTATGACCACATGAGAAAGGTTGTCGAAAGCAGACTAATGTGGATAACAGCCAGTTCTGCACAGGACCCAGCAAGAATGAGGAAACCATGTGCTTTGGTGATGCAGGAGGTCTTGTGTTCCTGAACCCTGACACCAGAACAGCCTATGCTGCGGGCATCCTCTCCTTTGACATGACTTGTTCTGATGAGGAAGCTGTCTCCACAAATATTTCTGCATACCTGCCCTGGATTCAATCATGAGAGGGGATTCACAAGAATTCCCAGTGCTTCAATCATAAATCACATTTTCACAACAGTAAGATGATCTTTATACAGTGATAATTGCTTCATAAATACAAATGCACTAAGTTAAATAAGAAAAGGTGTGCACTGGAATATGTTGTTTTTTTATAAATCATTCTGAGTGCTGCTGTTGCTGAAATCACGAAACAAAGTGCACACAAACGTGTCACTCCTCTTGACATACAATCACTGATGAACATCTTTGGTTTTAGTGAGAAGAAAATATATAAAGGTCAATCAGAAATACCAAGCTTTTCATACTTTTAAAGGATGTTGTGAGTTGTTTTTTGTTTCAATATCAATTTAGTATTGGCATAAATTAATGTCAATTGCAAAGAGTGAAGCTGTTACAAGGTACACATGAATCATTAAACATACTTAATCATTAAACATAAAAAAAATATTAATAATATAATCAAATGATAAAACCAGAATTTGAGTAATCTGCAATTGTATGTGTTCAACAAAAGATTGCCATGTTTTGCTTCTGGAAATTTCATGTGCTGAAAGGTATAAATCAGCGATTATTAGAGTGATCAAAACTCTTTTTATTGCAACATTGTATGGCACATTGCAAAACCCTAATGGTGGAGTTTGCAAAACTTGGACTTACTGGCACTGCCAGTTAATGAATCAATATTTCACGCAAGATGTTCACCATTGTGCAAATACTATTTTCTTTCTGTGGGTTACAACATCACAAAAGCATGGGAGCTTGTTTCTGCCACTGAATAATTGCGACTTTATATCACACAATTCTAGCTATTTTTTTAGAAATTGTGACTTTATAACTCGCAATTCTGAAAAAAAGTCACAATTCTCTCTTAAATTGTTTTATTCTGTGACAGAAACAAGCTTCTTGTTTTCAAACTGAAGTGTAGGTCATACACAGTGCCTTTGGAAAGTTTTGCTACCTTTAACCTGAATAGTGTCAACATTCAAACAACGATAAATGTCCCTGATTATGAAATCTGTGAGTTTTGATCATGTTGTTTTTTGGGGGGTGCTGTGTCGAACAGATATAAATGCCAGAACCTCAATGACCATAAGATGATTAAAGACGCTCTCTTTTTACTTTTCCCAAAAGGCTTCCATCATGAGGTGGTAAGTTTCTGTTTTGTTCCTCTAAATGTTTTATGATTATCTCTTTTAAAATGTACTATTTACGGTAATTTGCAGTTTCACTGCAATGCTTAGTGCATTATTAATCTGTTTAAAAAGCATTTCCCATCAAATGAAGAGGTTATTTCTCGTTTTCTCTGTAGGCTATCTGTGACTGTGCTGCTCTTAGGCACTATTGCCTGCCTGCCAGATGCATCTCGTGCTCTGGACAGAGTCAGAGAGCATGTTTCGGGTAACAAACAACCTCCTCATCAGACATGACCAATGCTCAGCTGCAGACAGATTTTTGTGCAATATTTTCTAAATGTCGATAAAAAACTACTACGCAAGGACAGCGTTTCCATTAACGATGTTATGTGACTAAAACTTTTTTTTTTCCTCTCGCGATAAGTCATTCCAAAATTTAAGCCACGTATGTTGGTACGTTTATATATTTTTTTGATTGTGCCTATTATTTTGATTGGATGATTGGGTAATCAGCTCATTTATGAGGTCAGGTGTGAGGGTTCACACAGATATAAATTCTACCTGTTTGTGCTTGTGCTTTGCCTGACGAAGACCCTTTTGGGTTGAAACGGTGCATGTTTTAATAAATCTTTGGGAGCAGTTTTAACAGTGTGCAGATTTTAGTTTACTCTGATTTATTCTTCGTTGAATCTGGCATCTGTAAAAGTTGCATTGGATGTGCGCACAATTCTTCCTCTTTAAGTTTATGTATATCCCATCTACCGCACTAGCCATTATTTTTAATGGAAGGAGAGTAGGTGTGTTATCCAAGCATCAATGGCAAGGAAAGCCCTTTATACTGGAGCGGCACGTATGGGTGTTTGTGGGGTGTCATTTCTGCTTCAAGGTCTTAATGATAAAGTGGCATGTCTTTGTTTAGAATCCAGTATTCCTGTAATTCTATTGTCTACAATGAGTTTAATTAAGAACACTATCTCGTCTTCTGTCCTTCTGTCCGCGTCATCTGTAAAGTATGATCGACTTTTAAGTAAGCCAGGTGACCTGTAAATGCAGGAAAAAAAAAAAATTCCAATACAGTTTGTTTTCAAATTGCCTGAATAACCACCTCATGCGAGCGTAAAAAAAACTTTTTTGCGCGATATGGGAGTTTTTGCGAAATTGATGCATATTTTCAATTTGCGCAATTTGAAGGGTGATGGAAACGCAGCTATTGATACTCTGAGAGAGGTATGGGTGTTGTTTCAACAAGGTGCTTACACAATTAGCATGTTTGCTAGCACGATGCTTACATGCCCTGTTGAAAAAAACAACAAAACTGGTTAGGTATGTTTTGAAGCATGGCAGCTGGTTATGAGCTGGTTTAGCATTTTTTAGCAAGATGCTAATATGTTTTACATTGTTAACATGGTTAGCATGTTAAATAGATATTGTTAACATTTGTTAATATGTTTAGGCGATACTAATATGATTTAACATATTCTTAACATTATGCTAACAAATTTTGACTTGTTTTTGTTTGAATAATTAAGGTTTTTTTAATTTTTTGCACTTCGTTAGCTAACCGTTATTAACATGTAGCTATTCACTTGCTAGCATGTGTATCATGTTAGAAGTCCTGTTTACTAACATGATTAATGTTCTTAACATAATGCTAACAAGATTAACATGTTGCTAGCATTTTTTAACAACATGCTTTATATGTTTAGTATTATTATAACACAGTTAGCATGATTCTAGCATTTTTTAACGCTTCACTTGATGTTGTAAGCATATGTTAGAATATTTTGACAAGTTTTAGCATTCAGCTAGGTAATGATAACATGATTTAACATATGTTAGCATGATGCTAGCACATTTTGACTTGTCTTTTTCATGTTTTAATAATTAGGACTTTTAGAACATTTTGACACTTAATCACTGTTAGCATGTATCTATTCACTTGCTAGCATTTGTAGCATGTTGTAAGTCCTGTTTGCTATCATGACTAATATGTTGTTAGCATTATTCTAAAACAATTAGCATGTTTTGCTAACACCATGCTAACATGGTTAACATTTTGATAGCATGTTTTATGACTTCACTAGATGTTAACATATGTTAGCATGTGTTTAACATGTTTTCACGCTCAGCTAGGCGATGCTAACATGATTTAACATATTGTTAGCATGAAAGTACTCGTTTTCATCATGTTTTAATAATTAGTTAGGCTTTTTATAATGATGTAACACTTAATTAATCCTTATTAGCATGTTTCTACTCACTACTAGCATGTGTAGCATGTTTGTCCTATTTGCTAACATGATTCAAAAGAGCCAACCCCTATGTCTATACAATTGGTGCATTCAAGTCACGTCGGCAAGATCGTATTTACGAGTTCAACGCACATGAATGCCACCTCAAACTAGTGAATACGAGTGGGAAGCTCTGGATTTTCTTCAAGCCCCAATCTTTACAAGTTGGGGGCTTATCAGTGAGAAATGATGTGGGGAATACCACAATACTTATAGTTATTAAGAAGTGACATTGTCAGGCAATATAATATGTTATGATAATGGCTTCATAAATTAAAAACATAAAAGTTGCTAGGGCATGGCTAGTTAACAAATCTAGCTATGAAGAATGTAATCTTTATTACATTTTGTGTTTTTCTTTACATCTGTAACATGAAAAATAATATATTTGACAGCTGCTTAAAAATATCTAATTCTCATTTATTCTACAGCTCACAGGATTTCGGCCCTACGTCCCAAACGAATGGTGGGGGGATCACTGACTGCATCCGTCCCCTGGCAGGCAATGGTGTACCTCAGTGAAAACATACTAGATGGAGGTTTTGCTGGAGGAGCCTTGATAGCTGAGCGCTGGGTACTGACTGCCGGTCGTAATCTATTTGTAAGAAAGAGTCAAAATCATACAAGAGAACAAGAACCATTAATCCCAAAAGTCTATCTTGGAATCAGCGATCGTTCTGATGCAAATGCTTCTACAGAAGTAGCTGTGGAGAAGGTAAATATCCATGTGACTCACCAAATTTCAAACCTGCTTAGATAAATTTGCTAAATCATGATCTCCATATATTTTGTGTATAACAACAAAAAAATAAAGCATTAGTTATCCTGGTAACCGATCAGCATGTTAAGCTTACTTAGCTGCTAATGTCTCTTAGTCTGATAGCAGAAGAGCTATATTAAAAAGAGTTGCATCAATGCTAAAATTATTTTATCTTTAAAACACTTGGTGGCACTACCTTCAAACTTCTCAGGTACTTTAGGACATGCTGTCAATGATATATGTAACCCCTCCAGTTCTACCTGCACCGCGACAAGCAGGATTCAAACTGGCATGTCCAGCAGGCGGGAGCTTTAACAAGGACAATACAGTCTCGCCACAGTCGCCAGTGCACATCTAGAGAGTGAGGGTTACCCCAGCTGGCCTCCGTTACATTCCCCTCGAAAAAACCACACTTCCATCCGGGTCACGGCACCAATGTAACCCCTCTAGTTCTACACACCCTGCTCCGAGAGGGATTTTAACTGGTGTTTCCGGCATGGGAGGTGCATCTCTTGAGATCAGGGGTGTGAGTTTTACCCACACAACTCTAACTAGCTGGCCTCCGTTACACTCACCCCCCTAAACCTCACTCCCATCCGGGTCACGGCACCAATGTAACCCCTCTGGTTCTACTCGCTCTGCTCCGAGTGGGATTCAAAGTGGTGTTTCCTGCATGGGAGGTGTATCTCTTGACATCAGGGGAGTGAGGTTTACCCGCACAGCTCTTACTAGCTGGCCCCCGTTACACTCACCCCTCTAAACCTCACTCCCATCCGGGTCACGGCACCAATATAACCCCTCCGGTTACACTCAACCCCCTAAACCTCACTCCCATCCGGGTCACGGCACCAATATTACCCCTCCGGTTCTACTCGCCCCGCTCCGAGCCGGATTCTATCTGGCATTTCTGACATGGGAGGTGGGTGCGTTAACAAAGATGGTAAAGACCGCACTCTCTAGCATCAGTCACCATTGTGCCTCTTGAAGCCAGTGGAGTGAGGTTTACCCGCACAGCTCTTAATAGCTGTGATTGGCCTGACCAGAATTTGTTTTTTCAGGCTCTCAAGTCTACCGAGAGTTGCTAGACTACACTCGTGGCAAAATAAATTCTGCAGCTAGGGTGCGTCTAGATTTCTAGGCTAGGCTACAGCACCTTCTGTGCTAGGCCCCTATTCATTTTCTTCAGGGTTGGAGGGTGATATTCCCTTTTTACTTTTGTGTATGCAAATAACATACAGTGAACCTAAAAAGTATTTGGACACTTATCCCAGCAAGCAATTTTGTCTTTAAAATATGTCTAGCCATCCAAACACAGCCCTGACATCTAGGCTAAAACAAGGCGAAATTTGGGCTGTCAGTGAACCATAGCCCAAGAAGACTAATCATCTATAACATGAACATGTCAAAGAAATTAAACCAAACATCTTGTAATCACTATTGACTTTGCTTACATGATGGAATATCATACATTTTGCAAGTTATTTTGGCAAAAACAACATTTAACCAAATTCAAGGTTATTTTGGCTTGAAGTGGGTTACTCATAGCTGGACTATACTAGGTCTATAGTTAACCAAGATGGTGATATAATGGCTATTGCTGGCTGGGAAGCCACAATTAAAAATGCATCAATGTCACTGCATAAGGTAATTAAATATTAAACGTGGGGCATTTGAAATTGCAATGAAATTCATTCTTATTCGGAGAGTTCTAAAAGTTTGCAAATGTTTTTGGGACCACCGTATCATTGTAAAGTTAATTTTGAATGTACGCAGTTATGTAAAGAAAAGGATAAAGGAGATAATTGTTGCATAAGACCATTGATTGTTGAAATGCATCTTTCCTCCAGGTGTTTTTGCATCCAGACTTCCAGAACACATCCGACTGGGACAATGACCTTGCTCTGATCAAACTGAAGGAGCCAGTCAAATTTAGTGAGACTGTAATGCCCATTCCCCTTCCTGAGATTGGAGATGACCAGGAAGAGAGGGAAGGAGAGAGAGGCATCATCGCTGGGTGGGGCTGGGGTAGATTTTTTACCCCTGCTCCAATACTGAAGTTTCTCGTTCTGCCCATCCAGTCATGCAAGGGAAACTACATGGCAAAGGTCCTCGCAAGCACACCAAATGTGGATAACAGACAGTTCTGCACAGGGCCCAGCAAATACCAGGAAAACGTGTGCTTTGGTGATGCAGGGGGTGCTCTTGCGTTCCTGAACTCCAACACCAGTACAGTCTATGCTGCGGGCATCCTCTCCTTTGACAAGGCTTGTTCTGTAGAAGAGCATGCTGTCTACACAAAGATTTCTGCATACCTGCCCTGGATTCATAGAGTCATGAGAGGGGATTCACAAGAATTCCCAGAGCGGCGCGCTTCAATCATAAATCACATGTTTTCACAACAACAGTAGTATAATCTTTATGCAGTGATAATCGCTTCATAAATATACATTCATTTCACTGGTTTGTAGTTTGCACTATTTACCTTTGTGTAAATTAAAAAGGGGTTGTCATTTAGAATTTAAATCCCATTTGAAACAAAAAAGGCAACATATACTGTACAATTTCAGTAATTAATGAGACAGAGGCAAAATAAATACTGGCTTTGAGAGCATTTTAAAGAAGGGGAAAAGGGTTAAAGACACAGGTCTACATATCGCCATAAAATGCTGCACACGTCCTGAACAGTGAAGCCACCACATTTTGATCGGCCCTTGCTATCTGGCTGCAATATAGGTCATAAACCCCGTCCTCTCCATGTAATCAAATGGGACGTGAGCCAAAAGAAAAAATCAAACTACAGTTCGAACAATACTTTCGGAAGATGATTTCTGTCATTTTAGGTGGCTAGTCCTTATCACGTATATTCAAGTGCTCCTTTGTCCAATAAGTTTGGTTTTAGTTATTTAATGCTTTAAAAAATGTCAATATGGACAGCTGTGCTTGTGATTGAATCTGCGAGAGTGTGGTCGGGACATTGATACCGCGGCTACACCTCAGAATCTCTACTGCGCACCCACATGAAAAAATAGTATGGTATATTATAGTAAAATTACAGTAAAATCACTCTGGTAAATACTATAGTGTTTTTGAACCATACTATAGTGGATATACTACAGTAAATTGTAGTATATTGTAGTATATTATAGTATTTACTACACTTACACACTGTTAATTTACTGTAGTAGTTACTGTTACTAGAGTAATTTTACTATAAGATACTATAGTATTTTTTCATGTGGGCAGACTCTGGCTCTGAATTACGTAATCATATTCCATACAAAGATAATATTTATCCCATATAAAATGGATATAGGCCAGCAAGAGCTGTGCATGTAAGCCTCACCCTGGCCTCAAGAGGCGTGCTAGTAGCTGTGGTCTTTAGTGTCCTTGTTAGCGTGCCCGTCTCCCACGCCGGAGACCACGGCTCGAGTCCCGCTCGGAGTTGGTTTGGGTAGGACCAGTTACATTTGGTGCCGTGACCCAGATGGGAGTGAGTTTTAGTGGGGTGAGTGTAAAGGAGGCCAGCTGTGTGTGTATCCCTCACTCTCCTGGCCTGAAGATATAGGCCAGCAAGAGCTGTGCATGTAAGCCTCACCCTGGCCTCAAGCGGCGTGCTAGCGACTGATCCTAGCAGCTGTGGTCTTTAGTGTCCTTGTAAGTGTGCCCTCCTCCCACGCCGGAGACCCCATTTCGAATCCCGCTCAGAGCGGGTTAAATAGGACTGCTTACATTTGGTGCCGTGACCCGGATGAGAGTGAGGTTAAGAGGGGTGAGTGTAACAGACGTGGGTCAGTAAGAGCCGTGGCCTTAAGAGGCGTGTTAGCGGCTGTGGCCCTTATTAGCACGTCTTCCTCTTATGTCGGTTCAAATCCCGCTCGGATCCGGTTACATTTGGTGCCGTGACTGCGATGGGAGTAAGTTTTAGGGGGGTGAGTGTAATTGACATACATAAGCCAGTAAGAGCTGTGTGTGTAAACCTCTCTCCCCTTGGCTCAAGAGGCTTGCTAGCGGCTGCGTTCTTTAGTGTCCTTGTTAGCGCACCCGCCTAACGCCGGAGATGCCGATTCGAATCCCGCTCTTAAACTATCAATTGTATTAAACAATGGAAATAAACATTTGCTAATTTGCTTATCTGATTTCAGAGTTACATTTAATTGGATTGTGGTATTAAATTCTAAAGTGTAATATTGATTTATGCAATAAAATGTTTTGCAGCACATTCCATTAAAATGGTTTATTATTACCTTACTGTGTGCAGTTTGTATCTAGGCAAACATGAGAAAGCACATCATACCATTTTAGCACATTAAATATGTAAAGCTCTGCTGCAGAATGTTACTTACCACCTTGTGCTGTCAACTTGACCTTACTTTGTGTAAAGAGCACATCAAGAGCAGCGCTGATGAGGTTATATAACTACATATCTCGTGCATATATTTCTGAGACCAAAGGAGCATGCATAGATTAACTGACTTAAAATCCCCACTGCTTCAGAAACGCTCCATACCTCTCTCTCATCATTCATCAGGGAATCAAATACATTGCAAAACCTGACAAGCCACAGCTAGGTTAACCTTGAATCAAGTTCTTCTGTTTACCGACAAGACTCTTGATTGATTTGAGTCAAGAGATTTGATGGAGCATGCAGCTTGTCAACAGCTCTGAACAGAATCTTCTTTTGAGAAAAAAAAGTGTTTTCTCACAGAAGCATTGCTCGCAGCATACCAATGATCATCTTTAAAAAATACAAAGAAAAGATCCATGGAATAGCCTACTACTCCAGGTAGTATCTGAGCCCATTATGCCACTTCCCCACCACCAGAAATCACCCTCTGAATAATGTTTTACACTATACTTTTCCCCACCTCTTCATTAAGTGGTTCAAGCAGGAATGTCTATATCACAATTTGTGGATTTCGTCCCCCTCTCCTTTTGAGGATTGACTACAGGATATATGGGACTAAGATCCACGTATCTAAAATGTCAATGTAACGATCTCTGTGCCACTTTATTATAACTCTAGCCTTTTGGCATGGTGCTCTATCATGCTGGAAAAAGCATGGATCATCACCAAATTGTTCCTGGGTTGTTTGGGAGAAATCTCAGGCAATATTTACTTAAACTGTGTCTGACAAAAGAGTCAACAACTTTCCAAGTCTTCGAAAAAGAAAAAACGGTGTGTGAACCAGGCACATGGTCCAAAAGGGTCGTCCCTCGTCTCTTAATGAGTCACATGGGTGTGTTTTGGGTGTAACGTACAATAAACCAATCAGAGTCTCATCTCCCTTTCCCTTTAAAAGCCAGTTGTGCCGCACCATGAGCGGATTCACTATTGACATGAGGAGAGACTGAACGCTTCTCCAGAGAGGAATCCTTTTATTTTTCATATTTAAAAATGTGTGTGTGCTGCTGCGTAATAATCAGAGAGAACGTGCATTGTGCTCCGCCAATAGGCTCACATCACTAACACACCCTTTAAATAACACATAAATACTGCACTATTGACTTTAGAGCAGGTGTGTGTTGGTCAATGGTCAGTGGTTTTCAGTTCCTCACAATAGCAACGCTCCAACAATGCTCCTGAACACACCTGGTGTTCACACACACACACACACACACTCATGTTGGGTTTTCATGTTTTATTGGGGACGTTCCATAGGCGTAATGCATTTTATACTGTACAAACCGTATTTTCTATCCCCCTACACTGCCCCTGCCCCTAAACCTACCCATCACAGGAGACATGCCGATTTTTACTTTTTCAAAAAACATCACTTAGTGTGATTTATGACCTGTTTTCCTCATGGGCACCAAAAAATGTCCCCACAAGGACAAGGATTTCGGATATTGCCATCTTTGTGGGGACATTTTGTCCCCATACCATTGGGATTACCAGGACGCGCACACACACCTGGTGTTCAGACACACACACACACACACACACACACTGATATTCAGACCAGATCCCCATGGGTGAACAGATGCGCCAGTGCAATTGATATTTAAATAACATGGCGATAAATGATAACTGCGTCAGGTTGAAACTAGTCAAAAACACTTGCGTTGCATCTGGCGTCGCATTGCGTTGGGTGTTTGATAGGGCCCTCAGAATAGTTTTTTGTTGTTTCTTTGACTGCACACTCCATAACCCACTCAAAACTGTCCTTGCATGTAGGCCATTTTGATGCAAAACGATGACGTCGATCTTTGGAGGTGACCATTGCTAACACAAGAACACAATGATTGGAAGCACTTCTTCCCTCCTTTTATAGCAATCTGTCTGTTCTTATAATCCAATCAGAATGACAGAGTGATTTCACCTGACTAGTACTAGTTCCCATGTGCTGACAACATGATTAATGAAATTATGTCAGCTGGTCTTTTGGTGACAGGGCCAAAAAACTAGGTGATAAAGTTATTAAAGTTTGGGGAGGCATCTGATCTCTCTGCACAGAAACAATGTGAATCAACACAACACAACACAACAACGGCGACGGCTGTACAGAGCATACCATGGCGTCTTTTCATGAGATTGGAGTCTGAAATCTTGTTTCTTCCTTCCAAATGCAAATTCCAAGTGCCATCCATGTCTCTAAACACTTCAGTTAAAGATCTGGCCCTTTAGATCAGCCACACGAGAACATCTAATGAGCTCAACATGAACACATTTAAGAGTGTCAGTTTGCTTGCCACAGTTTTTATCATTGCACCATTGCCTCCATCGGAGTGAAATTTCACTTGATAGCAGGATCAGAATGACCACAATTAGCATAAGAGCAGAGGTTGTCAACTTAATGTATATTTTGCTTAAAAATAGCATTGCACATAAATAATGTTTCCAAGTGATGAAGAATACGAAATGAAAAGGCAAAATAAAAAATCAGGTAACACTTTAATTTTACAGTGTCCGTGTTACACGTTACATGTAGTTACTGTAGTAATAACTATAATAATGCAACTAAGCACCCTAACCCTATAGTAAGTACATGTAGTTCATTATTATTACTTTGCACTTAAATGTACTGTAACACGGACACCTTAAAATAAAATCACACTTAAATGCTTTATATTGACAGGTCAGACAATCATGATCATAATTCTACTCATCTGATACACATCAACTTCATACATTACTACTTAAAAACATAAGTTACATCGCATCAAACAAACATATACAAATAATACAAGTAATATATTATATAAATAATTGCTACATTTCTCTAAAGGTCTTAGGTTGAAACCTTTTAAAAAAACAGGAAGGGTTAACTGATTAACATCAGGGCAGGTGTGAAATACTAGGAACTTTAATGTAAAATGAAGCATATTGGCAGTGATGAGTGCTTCTGTGGGTGATGGCGGGTTATAAATGGTTATCCGAGGCCTAAGTCTCCCTAGGGTATTCCCATTTAAACAGCAGAGAGGAATCTGCCATCTGGGAAGAGTAGACGTCATCAACGAGACAGCTCTCCTCCTCAGTGAACATGTTCTTCCAGTCTCCGACTTTACCTAAAAGATAGGAGGATTGGAGCGTTCAGATGATTATTAAATGAAAGCAATTTTATACGTTTGACACAGAAGCACCAATTTTTTGGGCAGGGCTACTTGTTTTTCCAACTGAATTACACAATAAGTCTCTGTTTGGATTTTGCTTTAGAGTCTGTGATCATTGGATCATTATTACAGCAACAGATCAGATCCGGCCCATATCTGGTATGCGTTAAATCCACATGTACCGGATCTGGGCCGACACTACATTTCTGTCTGTTTCTGGCATGTTATATGCTTGGCAACAGTTCTTCTAACCCTAATTGATGGAGTGTGTAGCATTTCATTTCTTAAACAAACCTATAGGAAGACACATCATGGCCATATTCCAGTCAGTGTCAGGATTTATCAGGCTCAAATTGCGAAAGACCTTAAATTCATTGAAAGTCTTTGGGATGTGCTGGAGGAGACTTGACAGAGTGCTGGACTCTTGCATTGTCAATACAATGAGATGGATGATATACAACAGCGAACTATCCCTTTAAATTGTGAAAGACCTTAAATTCATTGAAAGTCTTAAGTGTTGTGATGTTATTCCCATAAAGAGGTGCATCAATTTTTGTATTAACAATGCAAGAGTCCAGCACTCCGTAAAGTCTCCTCCAGCACATCCCAAAGACTTCCTAGTTGTTTATGAAATCTAAACACACTTCCTCTGGGCCAACCGATAGGGTTTTTTGAGCCGCCAAAGTGGGCCAGACATAGTTTATCTGAGTCTGAAGAAGATTTCATAAACCAGAACATCAGCATTAAAGACTTTTACAATCACTTCAGCTCAAATCTCACTTTCAGACCGCAGTGAGTGTTTGAAATAACTTCTGTTTGTGATCAGATGTGGATTCTGATCACCGTATAAGGCAGAAATGTTTATATGCGATGCAAAAGACGATGTATTCTAACCATTACCATAGTAAACATGGTAAATACGAGCACTTGAAGAAACTATATAGCCAATCACAATCGAGTATCTGTCAGTACGTCTCGTCTCGTCTCTTCAGACTGTCTGATATCCATATTTAGCTCCACATGTCATAAAATATGTTTCTCTGTTTCTCTGACTGAAGATATAACTCTATCTGTCACTGCAGAGAGAGCTGAAGCTCCTCAGGTCGCATTTTTGGTGGAAAACCTGTAGAAAAGATTGTTCTTTCTAAATGTGATGTAAACACTGTCCCGTGACTACAAATGAACAGAAACAGATGTGACTGAATAAGTACGTGTGTCCTCTTTCTTGTGTGAAGTAACGGTAAATAGGGTACAATGGGGCTAAAGGCTCCATGGGGTAAAAGGCTCCTTTGATTTTATTTTCCTCTAAACCACTTAATGGCACAAAAACTTGCCTCAGCCCTTTCCAAAACATCCGCTTTTAAAGATGCATGTGGAGATTTGTCCGATCTTTGACACGAGCAGCTGCACAAAGCTGATTCTGCACTCATTTGATCTAATAGTTGATGTTTTAAAAAATGTTGTAGATTTAAATAGCAAATAAGAATGGCTAAAATAGTTAATACATTTTGAAACAAAGGTCTTGTTAATGTTTGTCAGTTTTGTCCAAGGTAATTAAAGCAACAGTTTTGCAATAACGGCAGAATATGTAAAAGTATATTTGGGGCAAAAGGCACCATATTTAACATGATCATAAACAGCTGCTGACTTTAACATTTGTTGACATGACATGTTTAGATTCAGATGGGAAATATCGTATATTAAGTTGGGTGTCCACCTTAGAGATAATCACCATATTTATAATGAAACCATCATATTTAAAAATTAGATATTAATCATATCATATAATAAAAATGTAATTTATTGTTACTACTGTAAATCTATATTCAATTATTATTGGATCTCCGTCAATGCTTTCAGAATCTTTACTTTTTTAAATTATTTTGTTTCAATATTTTTTAATGACAACATATTTATTGATCAAAAATGAATTACTTTATTCATCAAAATAAACAGAAAATAATTCAAACTTTGCTAAAGTGATTGTTTTGATAGAAGTATAACATTATTAAAAACATATTTTAGCGAAAGTATTTGTATCAATAGTGTGCCTTTTGCCCCACGCTGGTGAGCGCCCCTAGACACCCCATACATTTTTAAGATTTTTAAACAAAATAAACCACTTTTATGATTTATTTTCACACGAATTCTGTTGCTCCATACATGTTCAATACAAACATATATATTTGTCTGTATATCATACATTATTAGCGTAATGAAAAGCACATTTTCCTTAAGGTGTGACTTAAGCCCTGTTGTACCCTACCACTTCATTTCTGTGGGACTAATCTTTACACAAATTAATTTATTATGATCAATGTATCACTTATTACAGTAAATCTGTGGTAAAACATCGATGCTTGGGTTTTAAATCCTTAAGTAAATGACAAATTATCATGTTGGGTTTTGTGATCTCGCTTGTTTCCAGTGATTTCTGATTAGTTTTCTGATCAAACTTCCATCTGTTGGGGAAATGATGGGTGTGTGTGACGTTGGTCCAGAGAGGCGGTGGAAACACAGTGTGGTTTTGGGTTCTGGGATACAGGTCCAGCACTGGCCTGACACCGGAAAAGTGGCTAATTAAGGTTGAAAGAACTGTTGCCAGACATTTGAGCAACTTAATAATCACTGCAATAATGTTCCAATCATAGACTCAGCATTTGCCTATTTAAAAACAAACGGCGAGTTTTTTTGGCTAGGCCATGTAATCATGCTTGTGTCAAAATATTAATTTCAAGCCCATCGTGATCCGACATGATTATATACTAATGATTGAATGTCAAACATACCTTTCCTCATGAACTTGCCCTTGCTGTGGTCCATGATCTCCTGAGGGATGAGGGTGTAGTTCACCATGGCATTTTCCTTCATGCTACTGAAACTACTGTGTTTCTGAGCACGGATCAGCTCATCCTCAGATAAAGGCCACTGCAGGAAACCACTCACTTTCTGAAGAGCCCCATGGAGATCCTGGTCAAATTGAAACATTGCAAACTGAAACTGCTTCTTTTAAGATTACACAATCTGGTCACAGAGAGAATGATGAAGTTATCTTACCTCCCACATTTCCTCATATGTGACGTGGAGAAAGTTCTGAATATCTTGTGAGTGACTGGTCCAGCCCTTGACATGATCAAACCAAGAGCCATAATGCACTGACGGATAAAGAAAACACCATACATGTAAGGAAAAGAAAGTGGCAACTGGTGACTCAAACTGGTAATAACTGACTGGGAATGTACACATCAACTAACCTGAGCCCTTCAGGAAAGCATTCAGAAACTCAGAGAAAGTGCCTGGGTCAGGCAGAAAATTGGCCACCTTGTGGAAGTGATAATATGACACAGACACATCTTTCATATTTCTGGCCACATATATAACCTGAGGAAAAGGCAAACATTTGTCACTTGCCAGCAAAATCAACAAAGAAAGTGTAGGTGATTCAGACGGGACTAGTTTTCTAAATGACATCGGTAAACGGTTCAAACAGGAAGGGTTACACAAGGCACAGGTAATCAATAATCATGGAAACTAACAAGGGAAACTATAGAAATAGAGGAAAACAGGAACTAAATATAGGAAGTGAAAACCAGAATTTGTGACTCAAACATCGCCGTGTTTATTACAGAGGTGGGAGTGTGTGTTTCAGGGTTTCTGCAAGTTTTCTGCAGACCTTTTAAGACCAGGTTAAGAAAATGTAAGGAATAAATCAAAGGGAACACAATACGTCAATATATTCTCCAAATGTAAATGTCTAGGGAGAAACACAATGAGTTACAGATATATGTTATAATTCATTATACAAAGCAGTAGCTTAAGTATCTCTGCTCTCAACCTCTGGAATATAGACATAAGTATTTACTGATTGCAAAAAAAAATGTTTTATTCTTCTTTGTGTGTAAACGTCTAAAGATTCTTACATCAAAATGCATTTACTGGAGATATAAAATGACAAGTCTTGTTTTCTGTGAAATTGATCAAAACTAAGTGAATTTTGCTTAAAACAAGAACATATCTCTGCCCACTCGCTCAGAAAAATCAACTTAAAATGAAAAACATTGACAGATATTTGTTCTTGTTTTAGGAATAAACTCAAATTTTAAAGACTTAATTGTACATTTGCATCTCAAGTAAACATGTCAAAAGATGTTTAGATATTTGTATTGGAAAACAGGACAGAAATACAGAGGAAGATATATACATATATATATATATATATATATATATATATATATTTTTTTTTGCAATGCATGCAACATTTAATGCCATAACCTTATGAATCTATGAGTTTCTTCTCTGATTTATGACCTTTTAAGGCCTTAATTTATGTAAGAGTGAATTAAGACCTATATAAGACCTTTTTAAGACCTGTCGAAACTCTAGTGTTTTCTAGACGTGGGTGTAACATGTCTTATAATTCATTATTTATTGATATAATTGTAATTTATTATTACAACCCTATTTAAATAAACTTCACATGCGTTTATAAAAGTGGCCGTTTATATACTGAACAAAATTATAAACGCAACACTTTTGTTTTCGCCCCCATTTTTCAAGAGCTGAACTCAAAGATCAAGGCTTTTTCTATGAACACAAAAGGCCTATTTCTCTCAAATTTTGTTCACTGTGACAAAGTTCATAATAAGGAAGGAGGACGTGGGAAACGTTCAACAAATTTAATCAAATAACAAAATGGAAGTAACGCGGGCAGCCCCTCACAGACTGCTGCCACGCACACACATAATAAACCATAAACAAAACACAACATAAAGTCCAGGGCTGGTCCTCTCTCGTCCTTCACTGGTGTCGCTCGTCCTGATATGCCTCCGAGCTTCCTCATGAGAGGACTCGAGACCGCTGTGCCTCGCAGGTGACGCTCAGTCTCAATCACACACCGGTCTCGCTCACTCCTCCCACGTCTCTCGCTCGTCTACCTCGCCTCATTCACAAATCTGTCTGAATCTGTGTTAGTGAGCACTTCTCCTTTGCTGAGATAATCCAGCTCACAGGTGTGGCATATCAAGATGCTGATTAGACAGCATGATTATTGCACAGGTGTGCCTTAGGCTGGCCACAATAAAAGGCCACTCAACAAAAGTGTTGCATTTATAATTTTGTTCAGTGTAATAAACCCACATAAGCGAGTATCTTGCCTGATACTAAAATGGGCAGTCTTAGCAGATTCCACAATTTGCCTCTATTTATTAATTTTGTAATTAAAATTTGTAGTCGTATTGAAATGATAGCATGCGGAAGATTGGTGTGCAAAACGTTTCTCAGGTTGGTAAAAAAACACACGAGGAGAAGCGTTCGATTTCTCAGAGGACTGTTGAATTTGCCGAAAAACAGGTAATTTGCTTCTGGAAGTTTTACGGAGGTTGTGACATAGACATGGCAGATTCAGAATACGCATGTGAAACACAAATCTCTCTAACTAGTCCTGCCCAAACGTTTCCCATCTACTCACCTTTGCTTTGGATTGTTGCAGGGCCGGTGCCAGCAGGTGATACGGCAGATGTGTAGTAATTATGCGAGGCCCGCTAGAGAATTTGAGAACGTCAGGACAGTAGTACTGCTCAAGCCATGGGGCACGGTTCCAGTTGGGCTGAGTTTGGGCTATACTTGGGTCCCCTTTACTCAAAACTAAAGTGAGGATCTCCTGCATCCATGTGGTTCCTATGACCCAAGAGAAAACCATGAATAACAATCTTGCCTGAGGAAAAAAAGTTAGCTCACTGCAGTAAATAACACGGCTGGGTGTTTTGACGATATATTGTTACCACCACGGCTTGACATTAACACCTGCCAACCCAAATGTGTGTGTATTTCAGCCGTGGCGCGTAACGCAGTCACTCCTACTAGCCACTTTAGTGGCTTGAATTTTATATATAATATATGTACATTTTTCAATTGTTGTCTTTTAAAAAAGGCATCTGAAATAAACTAAGTGCAATTTAGCGTTGCCAAAAATATAGATACATATCCCAGCGTCTCTCTGTCTCTCTCTCTCTCTCTGTCTCTCTCTCTCTCTCTCTCTCTCTCTCTCTCTCTCTCTCTCTCTCTCTCTCTCTCTCATCTCTCTCTCTCTCATCTCTCCGACAGCCAGTGACACTCAAACCCGCCTCCACTCACTCGCTTTATTTGCGCCGGATGAATATTGTTGCTGTTACAGGGCTTGAATTTCGCAGTGGGATTGCATGTATTGCGCATAATTTTACTCATTCCCACAGATTTTGTTCTCACACCCAAAGTGCGGCACATAAAGCCGCCTCTCAGGACTAAATTGAGTTATTTTTTGCTGCTTATTGTGCTTAAACAGTCAAAAACACACAAAATAATGTCAACATGTCAAAAATGTAAAAGTCTTCACATAAACACAGTCAGTTCTGTTTGAAGCGAAGGTCAACAGCTGAGAAAGAAAACGCATGTGTAACAGTGTAATGGATCAGCTCTTAAAGTGACAGCAGCCTAATAAACCTGCTGACAAATTATGAGATGATATTAAAAATATCTATCGTGCCGAAAGTGTGCGCACAGAAAGCCACGTCTCTCAGCATGCGATCACGAGTTCTCTTTCACGTCTTATTACGCTTGAATGGTTGAATACACACACAATTATGTAAAATGAGTATTGGTGTAAACACAGCTGGTTATGTCTCCAGTGAAAGTAAACAGTTGTGTGTAACCCGGATGTGTGTCAGTGTAATGGATCCGTGCGTTTGCTCTTAAAGTGACAGCACCTAATAAACCTGCTGCTCTGTGTCATTAATTACATCTTAGATTATATTTAATTCATATTCTGTCATTAAGGAGATTTTAGTTTATATTTAATTCATAAAATGAAGACTATGCAATATTTTATTTATATTTGATTAATAAATTACCAATTCTAACGACATTAAATAAACATATTGTCCCTGATTTTGTTTAATTCATATTTTTGTTGTATTGTATTTATCCTAGTGTTTGCTTCTTTTTTCTTCTTTTTAATAACAGAAAGGAGATGAAATAACACTATCATGATATATATATATATATATATATATATATATATATATATATATATATATATATATATATATATATATATATATATATATATATCATTGTCATGAAATAAAATTTCACACAATTTGATAAATGAGATCAATTAAATACACAACCCAAGTAAAAGAACTAAAGATGAATGCATTTCATTACCTGATTTTGGGTAAGTGGCGATTACAGTATCCGTGTCCTGGAACTTGAAGTTGGTGGCATAATTCAGGGACTCTTGGGTATGCAGGTGACCAGGAAACATGATGCTGTGAAAGGTTTCGGTGACATCTAGTCGAGCCATGTCTGCACGTGTGTGAATAAACCTCTGCAAAAGGAATACAGAGCGGTGTCATGCTGTCAGCTTATAAAGGAAGAGAAAAAGGAAGAACTCAGATGTCACAAACCAACATACTGAGAAAGGGGAAGTACACAAGCCTACAGAAATTACCTGAGAAACCGGTTACTGGAGAAATTCCAGGTAAAAACGTTATGGCAAAGGTAGTTGTTTAATTCTAATGTAATAAATGCCATTTATCTTTACACAGCCTTCTTTATAAGAATTATACGATTGTCGGAGTGTGTCAGTGATCAGTTTTCTTAGGGTGTCAAAAATACACAGCTTATTTTTCAATGATGGAGACAACTGTTTTGTTTTTTTGTGTCGTTTAAAGACAGATGATAAAGATTTAAAAAAAGTTCCAAAATAATAGTGTTTAGTAACTTTAAACAAACACAGGTAAATCTTCACCTTACACTCTAAAAGATGCTGGGTAAAAAACAACCCAAGTTGGGTTGAAAATGGATTAACCCAGCGATTTGGTTGTTTTAACCCTGCGGTTGTGTTAAATGTTTGCTTAAGACAACACAATCACTGGGTTAAAATAACTCAATCGCTGGGTTAAAATAACTCAATCGCTGGGTTAAAAGAACTCAATCGCTGGGTTAAAAGAACTCAATCGCTGGGTTAAAAGAACTCAATCACTGGGTTAAAATAACTCAATCGCTGGGTTAAAAGAACTCAATCACTGGGTTAAAATAACTCAATCGCTGGGTTAAAAGAACTCAATCGCTGGGTTAAAAGAACTCAATCACTGGGTTAAAATAACTCAATCGCTAAGGTTAAAAGAACTCAATCGCTGGGTTAAAATAACTCAATCACTGGGTTAAAATAACTCAATCGCTGGGTTAAAAGAACTCAATCACTGGGTTAAAATAACTCAATCGCTGGGTTAAAAGAACTCAATCACTGGGTTAAAATAACTCAATCGCTAAGTTAAAAGAACTCAATCGCTGGGTTAAAAGAACTCAATCGCTGGGTTAAAATAACTCAATCGCTGGGTTAAAAGAACTCAATCGCTGGGTTAAAAGAACTCAATCACTAGGTTAAAATAACTCAATCGCTGGGTTAAAAGAACTCAATCACTGGGTTAAAATAACTCAATCGCTGGGTTAAAAGAACTCAATCACTGGGTTAAAATAACTCAATCGCTGGGTTAAAAGAACTCAATCGCTGGGTTAAAAGAACTCAATCACAGGGTTAAAATAACTCAATCGCTGGGTTAAAAGAACTCAATCGCTGGGTTAAAAGAACTCAATCGCTGGGTTAAAACAACCCAATCACTGGGTTAAAATAACTCAATCGCTGGGTTAAAAGAACTCAATCACTGGGTTAAAACAACCCAATTGCTGGGTTAGTCCATTTTCAACCCAACTTGGGTTGTTTTTTACCCAGCATTTTTTAGAGTTTAGAAATATACGTTTCTATCTGCATTCTGAGCCGTTTTGAGATATTGAGCTTCAAAGTTTTTGCATTCCATTCGACTTTGTAGATAGAACCTTTTTATAAAAAAAAAAACATCACATTACTGTGAATAGTCACAGAATAAGAATATATGAATAACTCAGTTTAGACAAAAATGTCAGATGGAACTTTATAATTCCGAGGTGACAAACTGGCAACAACAATTCCGGACTTTGAACTGCAAACGGGAACTTAAATATAACTTAAATATGCAAAGATAACGAGCTCAAGTGTGATTAAATGTGTGGAAGGGCTCCGTTTAACCCTCTGGTGTTGTTCATTTGGGAGTCACACTTGTGTTGTTCGTGCCACCTAAAAAATTTACCTTTTTTTGTTTTCAGTAAAATCAATGTAACATATTTTTGTTCGATAATAAAAAAAAATTTTATTCTGAGAGAATTCCCTGGTACTAATTAATATTTATATTTATGCAATAATTATTATAATTGTTTTCACCAATGAAAATAATAATAATAAAATATATTTTTAATTAAAGCATTATTTAATGTTACAACAGACACAATGCCTTTAAAATCCAATTTTTGAAGGCAGATTAGTGTCATCTTGTGGGAGTATAAAGGATCTGTCATGCTGTGGTGTAACCATAGGGGTGAGCGGGCACCACCTAACGCAGGGTTTGTTGTAACACAAGGTTTAAAATCTTTCCATGACGAAACTTAGTGTAATTACTAGTGGCCATATCAACATTATGTAGAGAAAAAAATTACACCAAAATTAAAACATCTTTGGAAGATATTACTGAACATTTATTTAAGCAATTTATTCTTACTTAAGTGTATTTTGCATCTCTTTTTGTGTTTATTTAAAATAAGACAAATCTGATGTTATTGTAATCTTATATCTGTTATTTAACAGCAGAAGACAAGAGCTACAGTTTAAATCCCTGTTGTGAAGGTGGGGCATCTTGTCACACTGCGTTACAATGAGCCCCTATTAGAACTGTGCTATTATATTCTATACTTTTATGAATTCTGTTGAGAAACCATGAGGAAATGGTGAATAATGACTGAGAGTCAATGTTCAGAAGGTATTCATTATTATCATGTTTTGAACTATGCTGTATAGCTGGATTTAGCCATGTGTTTGTTATTGAACTCAAAAATTTGTATATTTTTATTGATTAAAAAATGCCGTTATTTAATTTTTCATACGGTGATATTACCCCATCTGTAAGAGTGGGTCGCCTACAGTGGTTCAGGCTGCAGGGTTGCCGAAAAACTAAAGAAACTTTATCAGCAAGATGGTAGATATAACCACCCACTTCTACTCGACGGAAATAAGCGCAGTTACAATAGCTAAATATGTAGGAGAGCGTTGCTATATGGGACTATATTGAATTGCAATAGGTAGCACTTCAAAGTCAATACCAAATCAGAACTAGTTAGCACATCATTTGTAATTGAAAGAATTTAATGACAAAATATGGTTATGGTTACACATAAAATAGTTACAAAATAGATGTATGAGATGGAAACTTTTCCATCTCATACATCTATTAGAGAGAGAGAGAGAGAGAGAGAGAGAGAGAGAGAGAGAGAGAGAGAGAGAGAGAGAGAGAGAGAGAGAGAGAGAGAGAGAGAGAGAGAGAGAGAGAGAGAGAGAGAGAGAGAGAGAGAGAGAGAGAGAGAGAGAGAGAGAGAGAGAGAGCAGGCCCTAAGCAGAGAAAGCCAGAGAATGAAAAGAGACAGAGCAACAATTACAATCTTCTTTTATGCGTTTCTTGACCATGTGACTGAAACTCTAATGTGAGACATTCAAACTGATCAATCAGATCAAGCCTCCCCCACTGTATACAGGTGTGACACAGGCCTCCAGAATCTCTTTGTCTTAAGGAATTCCAAATGGCTCTTCTGATAAGAGAGGGGGGGGTGAAACAGTAGAGCAAATTCAATCTAAAATAACAATTATCTTTGATTATTTTCAATCCTACACACCTATAGAGCATGTTGTCACATTTCACTTCCATTCTTTTGGGGTAAATCAAGAAAAAAGTACACACTGTATTAATGAAACAAAACCACATCATTGGACGTGTTAAATAAATACTCTGAACCACAAGTGGATTTACTTTAACTGAGAAAGTCAAAAAGTGTTAGGTTGTGCCCCGTCCTCCTCTATATAAAAAGGCTTATAAATTCTCTAGTTGTTTTTAGACATAAATACTCATTTTAATACACAAAATAATATATTTTGAAGAATGTTTGTTACCAAGGAGATAGAGCAACCATTGACTACCATAGTATTTTTCCCCATGAAGTGAACTATCCTTTTAAGTTGTGCATTTGGATATATATTTAGACATTCTCAAAACCTACATTTGGTCAAGGTTTCGATTTTTTGTTGTTGTTTGTTTAAAATGTAGATTTGAAGTGTCAGTTTTTGCATTAATTTTACTCCAGTCACACATAAACGCAGAGACATTTTGTTACACAACATCAAAATTCAATAAAAATGTAACAAAACTGAACAATAGTCAACCTGATTTCAATTTGCGTCTTCTGGCTCAATTGTGCCATATTGTTACAGCCACACCAGTTCAGTTGTGTGTGTATAATAGCGTGTGTGTGTGTGTGTTTGAGTGTTTTTTGTACTCTTGAGTGTAACCTTTTCCTTGCTGTCAATTTTTTACTGCATTGTGGCTGTATTATTGATATTATTTCATGCATTTGCATACCAGTTCATGTATGTGTGTCTGTGGGGGGAGGGGTTGCTAACAAGAACGCAGCCACTTGCGTCGTCGCTAGCAGGCCTCTTCAGGCCAGGGTAGTGATGTTTACACACCCAGCTCTTACTGACCTACGTCCATTACACTCGCCCCCCTAAACCTCACTCCCATCCGGGTCACGGCACCAAATGTCCTACTGGACCTGCTCCGTGGTCTCTGGTGCGGGAGGCGAGTGCGCTAATAATGATGCTAAAGACTGCAGCCTTAGTGTCAGCCATTAGCTTCATTCACAACTAATCACACATCTGAAAATGTAACTATTCACACATCTTTCTGTTGTATTTACAGCAGCTATATGCATAACACATTGTTCTGTTTTTGTATATCAATTGGCAAAGAGCGTGCATGCATACTGATAATAGTTTATATATGTTCATTCTTGTTTGTAGTTTTTATCTGTCAAAATAAAGGAAAACTTTTTTTAAATGATCCATCAATGAGAGAGAGAGAGAGAGAGAGAGAGAGAGAGAGAGAGAGAGAGAGAGAGAGAGAGAGAGAGAGAGAGAGAGAGAGAGAGAGAGAGAGAGAGAGAGAGAGAGAGAGAGAGAGAGAGAGAGAGAGAGAGACATCTGAGAATTGAGAGAGAGAGAGAGAGAGAGAGAGAGCCAGAGAGAGAGAGAGAGAGAGAGAGAGAGAGAGAGAGAGAGAGAGAGAGAGAGAGAGAGAGAGAGAGAGAGAGAGAGAGAGAGAGAGAGAGAGAGAGCTGTATATAAGAGAGAGAGTAGAGAGAGAGAGAGAGAGAGAGAGAGAGAGAGAGAGAGAGAGAGCTGCTCCTTCATATAATAACATAATGATGCATAAACACCTGATATAACTTCTTCCATCTCATTTACTATCATTATATACATGACTTACTATAACATTATAAACTTTATAACTCTGAACATTGTAGATTGACAGAGAGAGAGAGAGAGAGAGAGAGAGAGAGAGAGAGAGAGAGAGAGAGAGAGAGAGAGAGAGAGAGAGAGAGAGAGAGAGAGAGAGAGAGAGAGAGAGAGAGAGAGACAGTACAATAAGACACACACAGAGAGAGAGAGATTCATCAAATCAGAGAGAGAGAGAGAGAGAGAGAGAGAGAGAGAGAGAGAGAGAGAGAGAGTGTTTGCTGCCCTAGGCAAGATTTACCGAGTGCCCTTCGCATCGCAGCCAATCCCACCACTGATCAGTGACATCAATTGAGAAACTGATACATTGAGAATCAAGTTAAAATTATTAAAATAGGGATTCTGAATAGACAATTAAACAAAATAACATGTAATTTACTAGAGGTTGTGACAAAATGTGATTGCTGCAGTCTATTTAAAAATCATTTTAATTATTATTATTATTTTTTTAATTAGGTTTGAATGAATTTATTGAATGAATGAAACTATAAAGACTTCACTTTTCTTTAATCAGTGGCTGAATCCAAAATCGCCCCCTACACCCTGATTCACTATTCCCTACGTTTGTCCGCTAAACTGTTCACTTGAAGGAGTGAATTTGGACAGCCGTTGAGTACATCGGCTGTACACTCGTTATTGTGGTGCATTGTGAGTGCACTTGATAATGTCCACTAGGGTTTTGGACACAACTACAAAGGTTGTCCCCTCAAATAATGCCCTATTTGAGGGTGTAAGGGGCGATTTTGGATTTAGACAGTTTTTGAACGAATCTCTTGAATGAATGATTCAGTGACTCACTCGTAAAGACGTCACTTGTTTCATTACTGGATGATTCAGTGATTTTGAATGAATCTCGAGTAAATGATTCAATGACTCACTAATAAAGACACCACTTGTTTCATTACTGGATGAATCAGTGTTTTTGAACAAATCCCTTGAATGAATGATTTAATGACTCACTAATAAAGACACCACTTGTTTCATTACTGGATGAATCAGTGTTTTTGAACAAATCCCTTGAATGAATGATTCAATGACTCACTCATAAAGACGCCACTTGTTTCCTTACTGGATGAATCAGTGTTTTTAAACTAATCTCTTGAGTTAATGATTCAATGACTCACTCATAAAGACTTAACCTGTTTCCTTACTGGATGAATCACTGTTTTTGAACAAATCTCTTGAATGAATGATTCAATGACTCACTCATAAAGACTTCACTTGTTTCATCACTGGATGAATCAGTGTTTTTGAAAGAATCTCTTGAATGAATGATTCAATAACTCACTTATAAAGACTTCACTTGATTCATTAGGGGATGAATCAGTGTTTTTGAACAAATCTCTTGAATGAATGATTCAATGACTCACTCATAAATACTTCACTTGTTTCCTTACTGGATGAATGAGTGTTTTTGAACAAATCCCTTGAATGAATGATTCAACGACTCACTCATAAAGACTTCACTTGTTTCCTTACTGGATGAATCGTTGTTTTTAAACTAATCTCTTGAGTTAATGATTCAATGACTCACTCATGAAGACTTAACCTGTTTCCTTACTGGATGAATCAGTGTTTTTGAAAGAATCTCTTGAATGAATGATTTAATAACTCACTTATAAAGACTTCACTTGTTTCATTACTGGATGAATCAGTGTTTTTGAACAAATCTCTTGAAAAAATGTGTAATGAAGTTCTTAGTTCAGGGAAGAAGGAGGCGGGAATTGGTGAACGTTAACAAATTTTAATCAAATAAATAAACAAAACAAAAGTAAACACATATACAAAACGTAAACAAAATATAACGTAAATTCCAGGATGGCCCTCTCTCGTCTTGCACTATCGTCGCTCCTCCTTTTATGCTCCTGTCACTCCTCCATGAGACGAGACCAGTGTGGCGCACAGCTGACGCTCATCATCATTCGCCACCAGCCCGCTCTCACGGTCCCTCGCCTCGTTGCTTGCCACAAAATGATTCATTGACTCACTCACAAAGATTTCACTTGTTTCATTACTGGATGAATCAGTGTTTTTGAACAAATCTCTTGAATGAATGATTCAATGGCTCACTCATAAATACTTCACTTGTTTCATTATTGGATGAATCAGTGTTTTTGAACAAATCTCTTGAATGAATGATTCAATGATTCGCTCATAAAAACTTCACTTGTTTCATTACTGGATGAATCAGAGTTTCTGAGCAAATCTCTTGAATGAATGATTAAATGATAAATACATTTTACAATTTAACATTTTGCTACATTCAGTAGCAAATTCATTGGTTAATAAAGTGAGGTTAAATACATAAAGTACATTTGTGTAATTCAACAAAAACAATTATTGCAGGTTTGTGTAAAATTCAGAGTTTGTGTTTCACTGTTTTCATTCATTTTGAGGAATGTTGAATGTGTTTTTGTACAAGTGAGATGAGTAAATGCATGTTTAAATGCACATTTAGTTGATTCCTCTCAACATGAGGACAGGAGAGCTGCCAGTCAATACATGGCAAAACAAAGTAACTTGCATTACTAATTTGAAAAATGTAATTGTAAATTTGAAAGTAATGCGTCACTTTACTAGTTACTTGACAGCAATCTATGGGACATTTCTTCATGTTTTCACCGTGAATGCAGCTCAGAAACATTTGCCTATTCTGCCTTATGACTTTGCAAGTACATCTCAACTAACCTGAACCCTAATCAAACAGTCTCCTAATGACTACTAGCTGACAAAGTTACTTATAGTTAGTAGAATGTCTGAAGTTGACCATTAAAAGAAAGTATTTCCATTTTGAATTATTAATCAATATGCTGTTTCAAATGATTAGGCAAGGCAAGGCAAGTTTATTTATATAGCACATTTCATACACTTAACTTAAAGTATTGTTACATTATATGTAACATTATAGATGTAAATAAGCAATTTAAGCTCAATTTAAGCTCTTTTTTTTTTTTTTAATTCAACCAACCTAAAAAACAAGCGCTTAAAACCAGGCGAAGCAACCAATGTGTGAACCTAGATATAATATAGCACTGCTCATGCAGGAAGTCACACCATAGTGATGACACCAAGATCTGAGTCCAGAAGAGTAAACAGGTTACACATTCATTTCTGTCAAACCAAAAGGAATATTTTTATGATTTTGCATGGCCTTGTTAAGTGCATTGCATGTTGTAAAGCAATCACGTATAAGATAACAAAGGTTTATATGTTCAAATTGGTCTGTTCTTTTATTTCAACAAGATTGGTGTGTAGTTTGAGACAAAAGGAAGACACAAAAAATTGCACAAAAAAAAAGAGTTTGAGTCAATTTTTGGCAATAGGGTTTTACAACAGAGTGTTCAAAAATATCTAGAACAGTTCCTGGTTGTTTCACTGACAAGATGATGGCCCAGTCATGATGGCCCAGCCCAGTTTTATGGAAAAATTTTAAGAAAAATTTTAATGATGTTTTTTTCTGTTGAAGCCGTCAGCCTGCATTATTTACTCTTTTAAAATAATGGTGTTTAACTATAATGGTGAGAAACTACATTGGCTCTTTAACTCCTATGAAGCACTGCGAATTACGCAATCACCTTACACTCTCAAAATACTCAAATATTTGTACACACCGATCAGGCATAACATTAGGACATGTGAAGTGAATAACACTGATGGTCTCTTCATCACGGCTCCTGTTAGTGGGTGGGATATATTAGGCAGCAAGTGAACATCTTGTCCTCAAAGTTGATGTGTTAGAAGCAGGAAAAATGGGCAAGCGTAAGGATTTGAGCAAGTTTGACAAGGGCCAAATTGTGATGGCTAGACGACTGGGTCAGAGCATCTCCAAAACTGCAGCTCTTGTGGGGTGTTCCCGGTCTGCAGTGGTCAGGATCTATCAAAAGTGCTCCAAGGAAGGAACAGTGGAGAACCGGACACAGGGTCATGGGCGGCTCAGGCTCATTGATGCACGTGGGGAGCGAAGGCTGGCCCGTGTGGTCCGATCAAACAGACGAGCTACTGGAGCTCAAACTGCTCAAGAAGTTAATGCTGGTTCTGATAGAAAGGTGTCAGAATACACAGAGCATCGCAGTTTGGTGTGTATGGGGCGTCATAGCCGCTGACCAATCAGGCTGCCCATGCTGACCCCTGACCCCGCCGAAAGCACCAACAGTGGCACGAGAGCATCAGAACTGGACCACGGAGCAAAGGAAGAAGGTGGCCTGGTCTGATGAATCACGTTTTCTTTTACATCAAGTTTGAGGTGTTGACTTGGCCTCCAAATTCCCCAGATCTCAGTCCAATCGAGCATCTGTGGGATGTGCTGATCAAACAAGTCCGATCCATGGAGGCCCCACCTCACAACTTACAATACTTAAAGGATCTGCTGCTAACATCTTGGTACCAGATACCCCAGCACACCTTCAGGGATCTAGTGGAGTCCATGCCTCGACGGATCAGAGCTGTTTTGGCAGCAAAAGGGGGACCAACGCATTTAAGGAATATAGGTCATAATGTTATGCCTGATCGGTGTACATATATGCATATTTTGCAATAGACTTTTAAATGAGTAGTATTATATTTCTCCATCGGTTTTAATTTGATTATGCTGTTTGCAATGCTTCATGGGACTGTAGTTCTTTCCCTCACTAAAGCCGTTAAGTACACAATCTTGTGCCTCTGCATTTTTGTCCGATTTTCAAAGACTTTTTTTTTGCTTTAATTAAAATTTTGAACACCTCATTGCGTGTTGGTTTGGTTCATGGCTTATAACACTGTAATGTATGCTAGTGCATGGGTCATACACTCATTTTTGCTATGCATTATGGGATTGAATGTGTGCAATAGATCATCTCCAGTATCGTTTAGGACAGCTGACTTTGGACAACTTGACCTCCATCAGTCACTGGTTGATAATAGAGCCTCACCATTATTCACTATTCCTAAAGATTAACGTTATGTTCCGTTGAGCTGAACTGAAGTTTCTCTGAAGGTAACAGTGTGTGCCAGAGAGCGCACGGGCCTCAGATGGACTTTAAACAAGAAACTGCAAAAACACACACTTAACGTGCTTCACAGTCACTTATGTCACTTTGCTCTATCATTAAAAATAAAGACATGGCTTTTATGGGACAATTTTACAGCCCAAAATTATACATTAACTGTCATTCAGTGCATCATGACACTGGTCTTTTAGCCTTGGAGTAGAGATACACACAGGCAGAGAGAGGAGAAGAAGAAAACATCTGTGGATATAAGCAGTCCGTTAAAAACAAGGCGTGAGATTAATAGGGTTATTTGATGAGCAGTTTATAATTAAAGGTTATAGAGTGGGTGAACAGAGTGATGATGATGATGATGATGGACTGGACCAGGACTGTGTGTTTAGTGCTATGGACTTTTACAATCAACTCTTTAGCGGATAAATTTAAGGATCATGCACTGAGACTGATGACTGACACCCCACTTATAGATGGGTAAGTCTGTCTATCTTTCTATCTATCTATCTATCTATCTATCTATCTATCTATCTATCTATCTATCTATCTATCTATCTATCTATCTATCTATCTATCTATCTATCTGTCTGTCTGTCTGTCTGTCTGTCTGTCTGTCTGTCTGTCTGTCTGTCTGTCTGTCTGTCTGTCTGTCTGTCTGTCTGTCTGTCTGTCTGTCTGTCTGTCTGTCTGTCTGTCTATCTATCTATCTATCTATCTATCTATCTATCTATCTATCTATCTATCTATCTATCATCTAATCTTGTCTGTCTACACTATGGCCACATCCACATGAAACCAGAGCTTTCCCTGTCCGATCTTTTTCCCCCCTCGTCTCAAGAAATATCTGCGTACACACACGCTGTAACTCTGACAGAAATACACTAAAAACAGAGAAGAAGAGTTGTGGCTAGAAGAGTACAGTAACGGTCAGAAGTGAAATAACAATAAATAAATGTGCTACTTACCAGATTGTGTTTTATTAACGCCTACACCTATCCCAACCCTAAACCTACCCCTTCTCGAGAGAGGAGAAGAAGAAAACATCTGTGGATATAAGCAGTCAGTTAAAAACAAGGCGTGAGATAAATAGGGTTATTTGATGAGCAGTTTATAATTAAAGGTTATAGAGTGGGTGAACAGAGTGATGATGATGATGATGATGGACTGGAGCAGGACTGTGTGTTTAGTGCTATGGACTTTTACAATCAACTCTTTAGCGGATACATTTAAGGATCATGCACTGAGACTGATGACTGACACCCCACTTATAGATGGGTAAGTCTGTCTATCTTTCTATCTATCTATCTATCTATCTATCTATCTATCTATCTATCTATCTATCTATCTATCTATCTATCTATCTATCTATCTATCTATCTATCTATCTATCTATCTATAAATATCTGCGTACACACACACTGTAACTCTGACAGAAATACACTATAAACGGAGAAGAAGAGTTGTGGCTAGAAGAGTACAGTAACGGTCAGAAGTGAAATAACAATAAATAAATGTGCTACTTACCAGATTGTGTTTTATTAACGCCTACACCTATCCCTACCCTAAACCTACCCTTACAATAATGCAAATACAGTAATTAAATGATACAATATTGATGTGCGCATGACCAGTGGTCGTAGCTGAATCCCTACTAGTCTTTACCTTGCGAGACGTGGTGTGATGACATCACCGTTTCAAAAAATATACGGACTGGCTGTACACACGAAAATGCAAGGGTGTCAGATTTATCCACTCAGGCTCCTTAAACGCCGGATCCGTCTGGACGAAACGCTGATACAATACAAAATAATTACCTATACAGCTAAACGCATCTCCGTGTGGAAGGAGCCCCTATTGCCAAAAGTATTGATACACCCCTTTCAAATCATGGAATTCTGGTGTTCAATCCCTCCATGGCCACAGGTGTATAAATCAAGCACTAGGCATGCAGACGCTTCTACACACATTTGTGAGAGAATGGCTCGCTCTCAGGAGCTCAGTGAACTCAAGCGTGGGACCGGGATAGGTTGCCACCTGTGCAATAATGCCATTCCTGACATTTCCTCACTACTAAATATTCCACGCTCAACTGTTAGTGGGATTATAAAGTGGAAGCGATTGGGAACAACAGCAACTCAGCCACGAAGTGAAATCCCAGAGCGGGGTCAGCGCATGCTGAGGGTCACAGTGCGCAGAAGTCACCAACTTTCTGCAGAGTCAATCGCTCCAGACCTCCAAACTCCTGTGGCCTTCAGATGAGCTCAAGAACAGTGCGGAGAGAGCTTCATGGAATGGGTTTCCATGGCCGAGCAGCTCATCCAAGCCTTACATCACCAAGAGCAATGCAAAGCGTGGGATGCAGTGGGGTAAAGCACGCCGCCACTCGACTCTAGAGCAGGGAGACGTGTTCTCTGAGTGACCAATCACGCTTCTCTGTCTGACCATCCCATGGACGAGTCTGGCTTAGGCGGTTGCCAGGAGAACGGGACTTGCCTGACTGCATTGGGCCAAGTGTAAAGTTTGGTGGAGTGGGGATTATGGGGTGGGGTAGTTTTTCAGGGGTTGGGCTTGTCCCTTTAGTTCCAGTGAAAGGAACTCTTAATGCTTCACCAAGACATTTTGCACAATTTCATGCTCACAACTTTGTGGGAACAGTTTGGGGACGGCCCCTTCCTGTCCCAACATGACTGCGCTCCAGTGCACAAAGTGTCGCTCCATAAAGACATGGATGAGCGAGTTTGGTGTGGAGGAACTGGACTGGCCTGCACAGAGTCCTGACCTCATCCCGATAGAACAGTTTATTCTTTGATTTCGCTTGAAGTATATCTCATTTATGTTTCATTTTACAAATGTTTTGTTGGTACAAATAGAGCAGACAGAAAGGAAAGATAAAATAGGAATAGAAGGGAAACTTTTTTATGTTTTCTCTTATTATCTATGATTCTGTTTGAAAGTAATTTGTGGTTTCTTATAAAAACAGACACAATGACCTGCCCTGGCAGATGAGGAGCAGGTTTAATAATCAGCTCAACATGGTGGACTTGTACACACTAGACTCCACACACACCAACATCCCAAAAATCAAAGCAGGGCACCTCTCAGCACAGGTACAAACACACATACGCACACACACACACACACATACAAAACACAGGAACATTCAACATAGCCAACGAACTGAACTGTTATGATTGTTTTTCTGTTGCAGTTCTGGGCTGCTTATGTACCATGTGATACCCAGTACAAAGACGCAGTCAGACAGACCTTGGAGCAGATTGATGTAATCCACAGGATGTGTCAAGAATACCCAGAGGTTTTCAAATTTGCTGCTAGCAGTCACGGTAAGACAGTGAAGGAGCAGTAAATACAAATCCTTGTAACAGGTGAATCAAATAAACTTCAAAATAGATTTTCAGTGCAATTACCATTTTTTCAACATGAACAATACCTCAAATGACTTTATTTAACAGTTTAATAGCTGCATGATTAATAGTTAAAAGACCACAATCTCGATTCAAACACCCATGCAATCTTAATCTAAATAAACGATTCGGCTCTACGGGCCTGTGTACACCAGGTCACTTCATGCTTATATCTATCTGATCTGTATATCTATCTGATCTGGAAAAGACCAGTGTAAATGCCCTCTGAAGCACTTTTGAGACTAATTTAAATCCAGTCACTAAAATAAAACACTTCAGGAGGCGGTCTGATATTTACGGTATCAAAATAGATCAAAACACTTATATAAAGATATAAAAATAAAGATTGTATTATATTGTTTCACCAGTAGGTGGTGACAAGTGACATTGCATTTGTCCTTAAATAATTAATTCAAGAGATTCGCTCAAAAACACTGATTCATCCAATAATGAAACAAGTGACGTCTTTATGAGTGAGTCATTGAATCATTCATTCAAGAGATTCGCTCAAAAACACTGATTCATCCAATAATGAAACAAATGATGTCTTTATGAGTGAGTCATTGAATCATTCATTCAAGAGATTTGCTCAAAACACTGATTCATCCAATAATGAAACAAATGACGTCTTTATGAGTGAGTCATTGAATCATTCATTCAAGAGATTCGCTCAAAAACACTGATTCATCCAATAATGAAACAAGTGACGTCTTTATGAGTGAGTCATTGAATCATTCATTCAAGAGATTTGTTCAAAAACACTGATTCATCCAATGATGAAACAAGTGACGTCTTTATGAGTGAGTCATTTAATCATTAATTCAAGAGATTTGCTCAAAAACACTGATTCATCCAATAATGAAACAAGTGACGTCTTTATGAGTGAGTCATTGAATCATTCATTCAAGAGATTCGCTCAAAAACACTGATTCATCCAATAATAAAACAAGTGACATCTTTATGAGTGAGTCATTGAATCATTCATTCAAGAGATTCGTTCAAAAACACTGATTCATCCAATGATGAAACAAGTGACGTCTTTATGAGTGAGTCATTGAATCATTCATTCAAGAGATTTGTTCAAAAACACTGATTCATCCAATGATGAAACAAGTGACGTCTTTATGAGTGAGTCATTGAATCATTCATTCAAGAGATTTGCTCAAAAACACTGATTCATCCAGTAATGAAACAAGTGACGTCTTTATGAGTGAGTCACTTAACCAACCCCTGTACCTAACCATAACCCTACAAATACATCTAGTTAATTAATATTACCCAGTACCTAATCGTTTTAACAAGGACACCTTAAAATAAAGTGTAACCGAAGTGTAACCAAACACTCGAGCTGCAACAGAGATAATGTATGTGTATTTATAATTGTATATAGTTTTCTAATAACTATAAACTACTGTGTTGTTACAGATATAATGGAAGCCTTTGAGCAAAACAAAACAGCCAGTCTGATTGGAGTGGAAGGGGGACATTCGATCGACAGCAGTTTGGGGACCCTGCGCACTATGTACCAGCTGGGCGTCCGGTATCTCACGCTCACACACAGCTGCAACACACCCTGGTGAGTGGATACTCTCGGGCGAGCATTCACCTCACAGTAGCGCTTGTTGTAGGAAGATAACCTGAGATGACACCATGCATTCCCTTCTGAAATGCACATACTGGATTTTCCTGCGAGGTGGGGAAAATAACAGTCAACTTAGTGATTTAACTCGTTTGGAATGAAGTACACATAAACCTTTCCAGAAAATGTGCCAGAGAAGCTTCATAACATGTGACACACCCACAACTGTGAATTTCATGGGAAATCCCAGGCTTGTTCTTCAACTCTTATCAACATTAGCGTACAGACACAGAATTCATTTAGAAAGAAAGCGGGGGTTGAAATGAAAGCTACACCGGTTTCCGAAGAAAAGCCACATTAGTTCACGTGCCCATCCTTTCCCTTTACTGTACTTTGTACTCACTTCCTTCTAGGTCAGACAACTGGCTGGTGGACACAGGATCTGAGCCTGTACAGCATAATGGCTTGTCTGATTTCGGCAAGGTTAGACACACTTAGAAATGCTTTTATGTCAACTAAAGCAAAAATTATACTTTGGACTAACATTAAAAAAAATACTCTAATTAGTTACAGCCAATGATTTTTCTTAAAGTGTCCCTATTGTGCTATAAAAGGTTCCTTTTTTGTTTTGGTCTCTGTGGTGAGGTGGGCGAGTCGAGATGGCCCAGACCGGTGTGTGATTGGTCTACTCTGCTCTGATTGGTCAGATGGTCCAGTCTGTTGTGATTGGTCTACTCTGCTCTGATTGGTCAGATGGTCCAGTCTGTTGTGATTGGTCTACTCTGCTCTGATTGGTCAGATGGCCCAGTCTGTTGTGATTGGTCTACTCTGCTCTGATTGGTCAGATGGCCCAGTCTGTTGTGATTGGTCTATTCTGCTCTGATTGGTCAGATGACCCAGTCTGTTGTGATTGGTCTACTCTGCTCTGATTGGTCAGATGGCCCAGTCTGTTGTGATTGGTCTACTCTGCTCTGATTGGTCAGATGACCCAGTCTGTTGTGATTGGTCTACTCTGCTCTGATTGGTCAGATGGCCCAGTCTGTTGTGATTGGTCTACTCTGCTCTGATTGGTCAGATGGTCCAGTCTGTTGTGATTGGTCTACTCTGCTCTGATTGGTCAGATGGCCCAGTCTGTTGTGATTGGTCTACTCTGCTCTGATTGGTCAGATGGTCCCAGTCTGTTGTGATTGGTCTACACTGCTCTGATTGGTCAGATGGCCCAGTCTGTTGTGATTGGTCTACTCTGCTCTGATTGGTCAGATGGCCCAGTCTGTTGTGATTGGTCTATTCTGCTCTGATTGGTCAGATGGCCCAGTCTGTTGTGATTGGTCTATTCTGCTCTGATTGGTCAGATGGCCCAGTCTGTTGTGATTGGTCTATTCTGCTCTGATTGGTCAGATGGCCCAGTCTGTTGTGATTGGTCTATTCTGCTCTGATTGGTCAGATGGTCCAGTCTGTTGTGATTGGTATACTCTGCTCTGATTGGTCAGATGGTCCAGTCTGTTGTGATTGGTCTATTCTGCTCTGATTGGTCAGATGGCCCAGTCTGTTGTGATTGGTCTATTCTGCTCTGATTGGTCAGATGGTCCCAGTCTGTTGTGATTGGTCTACACTGCTCTGATTGGTCAGATGGCCCAGTCTGTTGTGATTGGTCTATTCTGCTCTGATTGGTCAGATGGCCCAGTCTGTTGTGATTGGTCTACTCTGCTCTGATTGGTCAGATGACCCAGTCTGTTGTGATTGGTCTACTCTGCTCTGATTGGTCAGATGGTCCAGTCTGTTGTGATTGGTATACTCTGCTCTGATTGGTCAGATGGTCCAGTCTGTTGTGATTGGTATACTCTGCTCTGATTGGTCAGATGGCCCAGTCTGTTGTGATTGGTCTATCGCTTACAATGCATGTCAAAAACAAAACGTCTAGTACCATAGCTAGGGGCTCTGGCTTTTCGGGCTCAAGAATGTGGATTGGTTTTTAGCGGTGTTCATCACCAGGTTTTATTCTGGGTTTGAGAAACCCAAACTGGACCAATCAGCTTTGCAAGTAAAGACTCAATAAAGCCACACCCCTGTATCTCGTTCCACATTTGCAGTTTATAGTGAACAAAAAAACACTAGAGACACAATTGCTCAACCTTTGGTGCTAATTATTTATTATATTTATATTATATTAATTATAATTATTTTTAAATATTATAATATATTCATATAATTATTATATTAATTGACGCATTTCATTTCATGATATTTTTCAAAATGATCTCTCAATCTTCAGAAGAGAAGTGATTCAAACGGAGACTGTGATTGGCTGTTAGCCACTCGTGTCACACTTTCAGGTGCACGCGCTTCAGAGTTAATCGCAAACGCTGAATTAAACCTGAGTTGACAGAGAAAGTTTATACCAAGCTTTGAGAAACCGATGAACTTGATCTAAACCAGGTTGGATTTATCAACTCTAAACCTACTCAGAGTTTGTTCAGCTTCATGCAAAAGGCCTCAGGACTGTGAAGCATTAGAGGTGTTGATGGACTCCATCTCCTCCATCTGTGTTTGATCATCGCTCTGGATCTGATCTGGAAACAGTGATTTTCTCAGCTCTTTGTTCAAAATGTTGCTTTTTTATGAAACTTACCCATATTCAAGTGTTGGTAAAAATAATAATGCATGAAGCTAGAATAAACGTTTTTGTTTTGTTTGTTTTTAAGAAAAGGGTCAGCTCTTTCTTTTGATATATTGCTCAGATATTCATAAAACTAAATATTCTATGAGCTAATCAATTTTTAGTGAAAATGGTCAAAAACCCTAGCAGTGGCTGGCAACTTTTTTTAAACGCTGGCGAAAGGAGACAATAATTGTGTTTGTCGTGCACTTTGATTTTTAAAACTCTGCAGACATTCTCACACTGCATGATAAGTCATTTTCAAAAAAGCATAATAGGGGCACTTTAAATTACATTTATGGTTTGGTTCAAAGCTTTAAATTTACCAAAAATTATTATTTTCCCACTGACAAAGGGTAATTGTTCAGCTATATTTGGACCACTCTCAGCTATCACCTTACACAGATTATGCTTTTTTCTTAGGACTAACTGTAAAATCAAATATAGATGTTATTAACGTAAAGCATTTAATGGTGGTGGTTAAAATAGGCCACCCTGACTTGCCGTCCTCTTTTAGAGAAAGCTTGACTTATTATTGCTGTCTGTGGTGACCGATATGATTGACCCATTCAGCGAGTGATCCGGGAAATGAACCGCATTGGGATGCTGATTGACCTGGCTCATGTGTCCGAGGCGGTGATGAAGCAGGTGCTGGAGATCTCCCAAGCCCCTGTTATCTTCAGCCACTCTTCTGCCTACAGCATCTGCAAACACAAGAGAAATGTTCCTGATGACGTTCTCATGGAAGTGGTAAGCTTACAACCTCAAGCTGTTAGATAACTGAGTTTATTGCCCAACAAGACAAAGAGGCACTTACACTGTCATATTCATAAAAAAAAGCATGTGATATGTAATTGATATAAACAGATAAGTGCAGGGCAGACTTTAAAGAGAACACATCATTATAAATGATGCTTTAATTAAGCAACACCGCATGTGTAAGACTATTGTTGTACTGTAATATCATCACGGCTGTGATTCGTCCATTCTGCCCTACAAAAGCACATTAAAAGGACTTTAAAGATGTTTAGTTGTCCATCCCAATTAATTATAATTGGGACACTTTTGACCCCTATTTTGAAGTTACTGTACTCTGCCTTTGTATTGTCACATCAAGTCACATCAAGACAAATGGCAGTAACTTTCACATTATCAATATGTAGTTGCTGATCACCATTTACAAAATCATTATAGTAACACCTGTGATCACGGCATTTATTTATGATATGTGGAGAAGCTTAGTATTCATTTGATCCCTGACTAAATGAGCTAAATGAAGTGCATGATTTTTTCCACAAAACAGCTCAACGGAAATCATCAGCTAATTTCAGCTAATGTCACGCAAATGAAATAGATCTTGTAATGCATCTTTTGTGCTACACAATTTCTTACCTTGACTGTCTGTTTCAAAGTCATCTCAACCATCATTTTCTAATTTTTCGAGAGTCTGGGCCATCCTTAGACACTATTAGCAAAAACAACCACTCAAATGTGTGTTTTACCTACACATTTATTCAGGTATGGTGTGTGTCAGAAACGCTTCAGTGACAGATGTATGACACAGGTCATTCCTCTTCGTTTAAGGGTCACACTTGTCCTCTTCGCTGTCAAAAGGGACCAAAGCCTTCAAATATAACCCCCTCAGGAAAACCAATCAAATTTATTTTAGTTCAATAGTATTTGTTGATTATTATTTAGAATTTTGAGGGTATTTTATGATACTACGCAATATTTATACATATTTTTTAGCTATTTTTTCCCATTGAAATTAATAAAAAATAGTTTTTATTTATTATTTCTCAATTAAAACAGTATTCCATGTTAAAATAGAGACAGGGCATTCAAAATAAAAAATGTTGAAGGCAGTTATTGCCCTCTGGTTGCAGTAAAAAAAAAGGAAAGCTGATGTAATACCCTGTTATGACCACTAGTTTCCTATATAACTCTATATAAAGTGTCATAAATGTATAGACATAAATACTTATTTTTATTAAGTTGTGGATTTGGATTTATACTTAGAAATTATCAAAGACTACTTTTTGTCAAGGTTTAGATTTTTTTACATTTTTTATGTTGATTTGAAGTGTCAGTTTTTGCATTAAT
Source organism: Gobiocypris rarus (assembly GCA_023029165.1). Classification (NCBI taxonomy): domain Eukaryota; kingdom Metazoa; phylum Chordata; class Actinopteri; order Cypriniformes; family Gobionidae; genus Gobiocypris; species Gobiocypris rarus. Next base: position 2,617,412 of record CM040912.1, read on the forward strand.
TTTACTACATTCAAACCTGAGCAGAGAGGAGAACATTTTGAACATATAAGATCAAAATTCAATAAAAAAAAATTATCACAGCATAATAGAACTGATTTTAACCTCTTATTTTAGACTTTTGGCTCAATGTAAACACATTGACACAGCCACACCAGTTCAATTGTATGTGTATAATATTGTGGTTTGTGTGTGTGTGTCTCTGAGTGTGTTTACATGTGTGTGTGTGTGTGTGTGTTTGAGTGCTTGTGTTTATTTTGCACTCTTGATAGTTTAGCGTGTCACCCTTCCATTGCTATGCACTTTTTTTTGGGATCATGGCTGATTTGTGGTTTGTATCACCAAAAAATTCCCTGAGTTTTTGTAATTTTGCGTATATTTCCCATTCATTTCCTATGTCAGTCATTTTTGACCGCGAAGGAGACAATGTTTTACGACCCTTTAACATAACCGAAACATCTCCATGATTTGTTTGTGTGTTCACATAGCTAATGCGACAAAAGTCACCAAGTGGCATCCCATTCCAATGAGGCACAAAAAATTAAAATTTCAAAATGTAAAATGTTTCAGTCATTTTTGATCGAAGAGGACAGCAACTCCAATCACAGCAGACTGAACAATAACAGAAACATGATCCTAAAATGTTTCCGTTTCAGAAAAGAAAGCAGGGGATTGTCATGGTTAATTTTTTTAATGATTACGTAACCTGCCAAAAGGAGGCTAACATCTCGCATGTGGCTGGTGAGTTACCTTAAAAGCAACCTCAGTTTCTGCTACCCCTTCATATATAGCACTCCATAAGATACGAGGCAAGACGCTAATATGTGAACACTTCTATATATGAAATTCAGATCACTTTGACCATATCAAGAAAGTGGCTGACGCTAGTATCATTGGATTTGGAGGAGATTATGATGGTGTGCCAAGGTAAGCATGCTGATTAGTGAATAGACTGCCTGCTTTCTAATTTAAATGGAGACCTATTATGCAAAATATGTGTTTGAACATAAATGTGTGTTGGCAGTGTGTGTACACAACCACCTTATAATGGTAAAAATCCACTTAGTCCTCTTTTCTAATCCCATAAATCATAAGCAGTGTCTCAGAACAAGCCGTTTCTACACACAGACTCTAGCAATGTGATGTCACATATGCTTAGGCCCCGCCCACGACTACTGACGACTCTGCCCTATTAACATAGACCCCGCCCTCAACTGCTGACAGACTCCGCCCTATTAGCATAGGCTTAAGTTCGCAGACATAACCGATTGTGTTTCTGTGAACTCTGTGTGTTTTTGACAGTTTAAGCGCAATATGACATGTAAGAGAACTTAGTTTGATACTTACGGACCTCCCGTCTGATGTCCAGCTTTCTCTGCGCATACTCCAGGTGTGTGCGCTCAGAAAACCATCAGAAATTTAGACTGATAAGGCTTTAAAACGCATGCAGATCATAAACGTTCATGATGATGAAGAACTGCAATGTCAAGTGAGTGTGATAGAGATGATCATCAAAACCAAACAGATGATTTGTGAGGCAGGTGCTGTACAGGCTCCGCCCTCTTCTGGATAGGAGGCGGGGATCAGCAGCTCATTTGCATTTAAAGATACATGCATGAAAACAGCATGCTTATCCTTCCACTCAAAAATGGGCATTTACAACATGGTATAATACATTATCTGTGGGGTATTTTGAGCTGAAATGTCATTGACTCTTGTATTGCATCTTGGCTTGTATTGCATCTTGTAAAAAGGGGCATAATAGGTCTCCTTTTAATGCATTTCACATTTGTAAAGCATGTGTAGGCTATTATAAATTGCCTTTCATTGTTTAAAACATATGGACAAATAAACAGGACTGCATACATAACCATTAATGAATAGAGTGATGGTTTTGAACAGGGTGCCAGTAGGTCTAGAGGACGTGTCAAAGTACCCAGACCTGGTGGCTGAACTGCTGAGACGTCACTGGTCAGATGAAGAGATCCGAGATGCTCTGGGACAGAACCTGCTGCGAGTCTTCAGAGAGGTGGAGGCGGTAAGAGCAACACACACATCTGCTTCCAAAACTCAGTATAACATCAAATCTCCTGCCCTGTTTGCTCACTGAAGATTGCTAAAGTAACGTATGTTTCATTAGGTAAGAGACCGCCTGAATGGAGTCAAAGCAGATGATGTACCCATCCCTCTTAAAGAGGTCCAAAACCCCTGCAGGACAGACTATGGTTATCCAGAAAAATCCAGTTCAACACACGCACAGGCTTTTTATCCACTTGTCTTGGGTCTGACACTGCTGAACAAGTTGTTGTAATCAACCCCTGTGGGCTACACTGAAAAAAATGCTTTTCTTACTTAGTATTAATGTCTTGTTTCCAGTCCAAATATCAAAAAGATCTTAAATAAAGGAGACTTTACTAGATTTCTGTGTGTGTGTGTGGGGGGGGTCTAAATGAAGTGAGTGTTTACTTAAAACAAGCAAAATGATCTGCCAGTGGGGTAAGAAAAATAATCTTGTTTCTGTCCCAAACAAGATTTTAATCAGAAACAAGATTATTTTTCTTACCCCACTGGCAGATCATTTTGATTGTTTTAAGCAAAATCTCACTTCATTTTTGATTTCATTTTCCAGAAAACAAGAAAAAATATCTTATGTCATTTTACTTATCTAGTAAATGCATCTTGTTTTGAGAATTACTAGATATTCAGACAAGAAACAAAGCAAAAATACTAAATAAAAAGAGATTTGTTTTGCAATGTAGTTCTGTTTGATAAAGAGTTGGCCTGATTTTGAAGAGTTTAGTTTAAGATATGCATTTTTAAGAATGTAGACTAAAAGCAAAAATAAATTTGGCATGCAATTATTTAAAATTAAGTTTTTGACATTTTCAAATAAAATGATACCACTTTTAATAACAGTGACTGACTTGTTAGGACGTGCCTGTTGTTTATTACTACTATTGTGTGTAAAAACTGTACAAATTCCCAAGCCAAAAGCCCCCCCTTGTGGACACACAGTTGAATATCCTGATAGATTAAAGACACTGCTTACATAACAACACAACTCTCTCTATCTTTTTGTAAACAGTGGGATAACTGATTATTATTTTTCTTCCTGTTCTCTAATTCCAGCCATTATAATAACATAAACATAACAGGAAATATATTGTTGGATGAGATGAATGCTAGGTGTCTTTGAATGCTGCAACTGAAAAATATAAATAAATGGAAAAGTTCGTAGCATCTCCAGAACTGCAGCTCTTCTGGGGTGTTCCCGGTCTGCTGTGGTCAGGATCTATCAAAAGTGCTCCAAGGAAGGAACAGTGGAGAACCGGCCACAGGGTCATGGGCGGCCCAGGCTCATTGATGCACGTGGGGAGCGAAGGCTGGCCCGTGTGGTCCGATCAAACAGACGAGCTACTGGAGCTCAAACTGCTCAAGAAGTTAATGCTGGTTCTGATAGAAAGGGGTCAGAATACACAGAGCATCGCAGTTTGTTGCGTATGGGGCGGCATAGCCGCTGACCAGTCAGGGTGACCATGCTGACCCCTGACCCCGCCGAAAGCACCAACAGTGGCACGTGAGTATCCGAACTGGACCACGGAGCAATGGAAAATGGAATAGAATAACAGGGAGACCTACATTTTTAAAAAGAGTACTAAAATAGAAATGATATATACAGTTGTGGTTATTGAAACTGAATTATTGGTAAATTCATCATACTGTTTTTGCACATTTAAATGCATGTTGTTTGCAATTTAAATTAGTTTACATTTACAAACCCGATTCCAAAAAATTTGGGACACTGTACAAGTTGTGAATAAAAAAGGAATGCAACAATTTACAAATCTCATTAACTTGCATTTTATTCACAGTATAGAATATAGATAACATATCAAATGTTGAAAGTGAGACATTTTGAAATGTCATGCCAAATATTGGTTCATTTTGGATTTCATGAGAGCTACACTCCAAAAAAGTTGGGACAGGTAGCAATAAGAGGCCAGAAAAGTTAAATATACATATAAGGAGCAGCCTATTATTATAATTTGCAATTTATTAGGTCAATTGGCAACATGATTGGGTATAAAAAAAGCCTCTCAGAGTGGCAGTGTCTCTCAGAAGTCAAGAGGATCACCAATTCAATAGAGGAGCAATATCAGAAAGGAGTTTCTCAGAGAAAAATTGCAAAGAGTTTGAAGTTATCATCATCTACAGTGCATAATATCATCCAAAGATTCAGAGAATCTGGAACAATCCCTGTGTGTAAGGGTCAAGGCCGGAAAACCATTCTGGATGCCTGTGATCTTCGGGCACTGCATCACATACAGGAATGCTACTGTAATGGAAATCACAACATGGGCTTAAGAATACTTCCAGAGCACAATCCACCGTGCCATTCGCCATTGCCCGCTAAAACTCTATAGGTCAAAAAAGAAGCCATATCTAAACATGATCCAGAAGCGCAGGCGTTTTCTCTGGGCCAAGGCTCGTTTAAAATGGACTGTGGCAAAGTGGAAAACTGTTCTGTGGTCCGACGAATCAAAATTTGAAGTTCTTTTTGAAAAACTGGGATGCCATGTCATCTAGACTAAACAGGACAAGGACAACCCAAGCTGTTATCAGCGCTCAGTTCAGAAGCCTGAATCTCTGATGGTATGAGTGTGTGTGTCATGGGCAGCTTACACATCTGGAAAGGCTCCATCAATGCTGAAAGGTATATCCAAGCTTTAGAACAACATACGCTCCCATCCAGACATCGTCTCTTTCAGGGAAGACCTTGCATTTTCCAACATGACAATGCCAGACCACACACTGCATCAGTTACAACATCATGTCTGCGCAGAAGAAGGATCCGGATACTGAAATGGCCAGCCTGCAGTCCAGATCTTTCACCCACATTTGGCGCATCATGAAGAGGAAGATGCGACAAAGAAAACCTAAGACAGTTAAGCAAGAAGCCTGTATTAGACAAGAATGGGACAACATTCCTATACCTAAACTTGAGCAACTCGTCTCCTCAGTCCCCAGACATTATAAAAAAGAGGGGATGCCACACACTGGTAAACATGGCCGTGTCCCAACTTGTTTGAGATGTGATGATGCCATGAAATTTAAAATCAACTTATTTTTTCCTTAAAATTATACATTTTCTCAGTTTAAACATTTGATATGTCATCTATGTTGTATTTTGAATAAAATATTGAAATTTTAAACTTTCACATCATTACATTCTGTTTTTATTCACAATTTGTACAGTGTCCCAATTAAATTAAATTAAATTTTTGACCCAATTAAGTAGGACTTAAGTACATCTTTAGATGTAGTTTAGATTTTGAAGTATGTACTGAACATACTGACAAGCATTAATGATAAAACAAAAAAACAATGTATTGCCATTTCTTCTTAAACGTATGTCATGCATTTAAATAATTACACATTTGTAATGATGAAGTTGCAATTTAATACATTTAAAAAATATTAGACATAATTTTTATAATCAAGTCTTTTATGTGCATTGGTATGTAGTAAGCACATTAAACCAAGCACTTTTTTTAAGTCTTGAAAGTCTATACTTATATGTATAGTGCACTACTCATAAGTGCACATAATGCCATTCAATATTATTGATTAATATTGTGTTATCTGCAAGTAGTTTTTTAAAATAAACATTTAAGTGCTGAAGTAGGCTACACTACAAGTGCACATTCAATTAAGCACACTTCTTTTTAAGCAGCCACCCAGAGCCCAGAGTTTAACACATCATATATATTTCTTCGCCTACTGTGAATTGTGAATATATATGAGGTTCTTGTATTTCTTGAATTTCAGAAAGGACAAGGGAGACAAGAGATGCTGAACGTAAGGAGACCCTGAAGTCAAAGCACTTAATAATACGGCTCTCCTGTTTCTCCCAGCTCATCCAATTACACGTAACCCGAGAGCTGCCGGTTTAAAAACAGGTTGAACATGACAAACAAAGTTGATTACAGAAGAGTAAAGACATCTCCAAATGTTCACCAAATCTCTCTTGATAGCATGTTTATCCTAGGTGGTCCGTAAAGGGTCAACACTAGTTCATGCTCACCATCATCTGTCTACAGGAGATTACAGTTAAGCCCTGGTATTCATTAGTCTGTGGATCAGGGCCCCCATGAGTCCCATTATATATATTTGCAATCATGCAAGGTCTTACGTTATGGTTTTACGTATGTTTTCTGCATCATTGTGCCTAAGAACGACCCTAAGACGGTGTTCAATAACTATCGTTTAATTAGGCTATTCTGCAAACAAAGTAAAGTTTAGTCTAGTTTAAGGATGTTTTATGTTGGAAAGTAATCCAGCAATTTAATAAAGTTCATATTCAATGGCGCCATATTTAATTTGAACACAAATGAACCCTTTCACGCGTGTTTTGTGTACTATTTGTTGTGACTAAACGGGGAGGGGGGAGTGAACGCGCGCGCACACAGCCCGTTGGTGTTTAATATCGGAAAAGCAGAGGGATAAACAACGCCAGGCCTTCGGAGGACAGCAGTGTTAGATAATCGGTTTTATATATTTGATATTTATGAGACAGGCAGATTATGCCTGTCCATCTGACCAGAGAGAAGCACATGCTCATGCCAACATTCGACCGCTTCCAAGATGGGACGAGGAACTTCATCCTATCGACTTTTTAAACTCGTGATATATTTTCCTAGCTGGAATAATATAATAATATTGTGACAGATGAGTAATTCTAGGCCTATTAGGACGACTGGACCCTTAACATATCATTCAAAGCCGGTAAGTGCTGAAACTTTTGTCTTTATATCACCAAATGGTTTGCATTGACAGATCAACAGTGTGGTTGGCTATTTATTACTGTAGTGAATGTGTTGAATGGGAAGTCACATAAAGTGCCTTGTACACTGTGAAAAAACCTTCCTGGTAATCTTAAATGTGCTAAAGTACAAGGTTTTATTTGAAAGGTAATGCCAAGAGTCATTTATAAGAGGAGTAGGTGGGTATATGAATGAGAGAATAGTAACACTTAAAGGGATAGTTCACCCAAAAATGAAAATCTGTCATCATTTACTCACCCTCAGGTTGTTTCACACTGTTAAGAATCTTTGAAAACATAATTCAAGCTATTTTTAATAGGTTTCTGTCTATGTAACCAAAACTGAAAAGATCCAAAGAGGTTCTCATCGTTAAAAGTAATCTATAAAAATTGAGTATATATTTTGTATAAATTAAAACTTAGTGGATGGGTAAAGCCACCTTTATAATCTTTTTGGGTCTTTTTAGTTTTGGTTACCTTTCAATGAAGGGGAAAAAAAACTCTTAAAAATATCTTAAAGGGTTAGTTCACCCAGAAATTCTATCATCATTTACTCATTTCGTTCCAAACCTGTAAGACTTTCATTCATCTTTGGAACACAAATGAAGCTCTTTTTAATGAGAATGAACCTCATTGGTTCTTGCTGAAGCTCAAATGTGCTGCGTAACACGAGAATGAACCTCATTGGTTCTTGCTGAAGCTCAAACGTGCTGCGTAACACTAGAATGAACCTCATTGGTTCTTGCTGAAGCTCAAACGTGATGCGTAACACGAGAATGAACCTCATTGGTTCTTGCTGAAGCTCAAACGTGCTGCGTAACACGAGAATGAACCTCATTGGCTCTTGCTGAAGCTCAAATGTGCTGCGTAACACGAGAATGAACCTCATTGGTTCTTGCTGGAGCTCAAACGTGCTGCGTAACACGAGAATGAACCTCATTGGTTCTTGCTGAAGCTCAAACGTGCTGCGTAACACGAGAATGAACCTCATTGGCTCTTGCTGAAGCTCAAATGTGCTGCGTAACACGAGAATGAACCTCATTGGTTCTTGCTGAAGCTCAAACGTGCTGCGTAACACGAGAATGAACCTCATTGGTTCTTGAGAAGCTCAAACGTGCTGCGTAACACGAGAATGAACCTCATTGGCACTTGAGAAGCTCAAACGTGATGCGTAACACGAGAATGAACCTCATTGGTTCTTGCTGAAGCTCAAACGCGCTGCATAACACGAGAATGAACCTCATTGGCACTTGAGAGAAGCTCAAATGTGCTGCGTAACACGAGAATGAACCTCATTGGTTCTTGCTGAAGCTCAAACGTGATGCGTAACATGAGAATGAACCTCATTGGTTCTTGCTGAAGCTCAAAGCTCAAGGCGTAACACGAGAATGAACCTCATTGGTTCTTGCTGAAGCTCAAATGTGCTGCGTAACACTAGAATGAACCTCATTGGTTCTTGCTGAAGCTCAAACGTGCTGCGTAACACGAGAATGAACCTCATTGGTTCTTGCTGAAGCTCAAACGTGCTGCGTAACATGAGAATGAACCTCATTGGTTCTTGCTGAAGCTCAAATGTGCTGCGTAACACGAGAATGAACCTCATTGGTTCTTGCTGAAGCTCAAATGTGCTGCGTAACACGAGAATGAACCTCATTGGTTCTTGAGAAGCTCAAACGCTGCGTAACATGAGAATGAACCTCATTGGCTCTTGAGAAGCTCAAACGTGCTGCGTAAATACAAGAATGAACCTCAGTGGTTCTTGCTGAAGCTCAAACGTGCTGCGTAACACGAGAATGAACCTCATTGGTTCTTGCTGAAGCTCAAACGTGATGCGTAACACGAGAATGAACCTCATTGGTTCTTGCTGAAGCTCAAACGTGATGCGTAACACGAGAATGAACCTCATTGGTTCTTGCTGAAGCTCAAACGTGCTGCGTAACATGAGAATGAACCTCATTGGTTTCTTGCTGAAGCTCAAATGTGCTGCGTAACACGAGAATGAACCTCATTGGTTCTTGCTGAAGCTCAAATGTGCTGCGTAACACGAGAATGAACCTCATTGGTTCTTGAGAAGCTCAAACGTAATGCGTAACACTAGAATGAACCTCATTGGTTCTTGCTAAAGCTCAAACGTGCTGCGTAACACGAGAATGAACCTCATTGGTTCTTGAGAAGCTCAAATGTGCTGCGTAACACTAGAATGAACCTCATTGGTTCTTGCTGAAGCTCAAACGTGCTGCGTAACACGAGAATGAACCTCATTGGTTCTTGCTGAAGCTCAAACGTGATGCGTAACACGAGAATGAACCTCATTGGTTCTTGCTGAAGCTCAAACGTGATGCGTAACACTAGAATGAACCTCATTGGTTCTTGCTGAAGCTCAAACGTGCTGCGTAACACGAGAATGAACCTCATTGGTTCTTGCTGAAGCTCAAACGTGATGCGTAACACGAGAATGAACCTCATTGGTTCTTGCTGAAGCTCAAATGTGCTGCGTAACACGAGAATGAACCTCATTGGCTCTTGAGAAGCTCAAACGTGCTGCGTAACACAAGAATGAACCTCATTGGTTCTTGCTGAAGCTCAAATGTGCTGCGTAACACGAGAATGAACCTCATTGGTTCTTGAGAAGCTCAAACGTGATGCGTAACACGAGAATGAACCTCATTGGTTCTTGAGAAGCTCAAATGTGCTGCGTAACACGAGAATGAACCTCATTGGTTCTTGAGAAGCTCAAATGTGCTGCGTAATACGAGAATGAACCTCATTGGTTCTTGAGAAGCTCAAACGTGCGTAACACCAGAATGAACCTCATTGGTTCTTGAGAAGCTCAAACGTAATGCGTAACACGAGAATGAACCTCATTGGCTCTTGAGAAGCTCAAACGCATTTCAAGTGTGAATACTCCAGAATGAACCTCATTGGTTCTTGAGACGCTCAAACGTGCTGTGTAACACGAGAATGAACCTCATTGGTTCTTGCTGAAGCTCAAACGTGCTGCGTAACACGAGAATAAACCTCATTGGCTCTTGAGAAGCTCAAACGTGCTGCGTAACACGAGAATAAACCTCATTGGTTCTTGAGAAGCTCAAACGTGCTGCGTAACACAAGAATGAACCTCATTGGTTCTTGAGAAGCTCAAACGTGCTGCGTAACACCAGAATAAACCTCATAGGTTCTTGCTGAAGCTCAAACGTGCTGCGTAACATGAGAATGAACCTCATTGGTTCTTGAGAAGCTCAAACGCGTGCGCGTAACACCAGAATAAACCTCATTGGCTCTTGAGAAGCTCAAACGTGCTGCGTAACACACAAGAATGAACCTCATTGGTTCTTGCTGAAGCTCAAATGTGCTGCGTAACACTAGAATGAACCTCATTGGTTCTTGAGAAGCTCAAACGTGCTGCGTAACACGAGAATGAACCTCATTGGTTCTTGAGAAGCTCAAACGTGATGCGTAACACGAGAATGAACCTCATTGGTTCTTGAGAAGCTCAAACGTGCTGGCGAACACGAGAATGAACCTCATTGGTTCTTGAGACGCTCAAACGTGCTGCGTAACATGAGAATGAACCTCATTGGTTCTTGCTGAAGCTCAAACGTGCTGCGAACACGAGAATGAACCTCATTGGTTCTTGAGAAGCTCAAACGCGTGCGGTAGCAGAATGAACCTCATTGGTTCTTGAGAAGCTCAAACGTGCTGCGCAACACGAGAATGAACCTCATTGGTTCTTGCTGAAGCTCAAACGTGCTGCGAACACGAGAATTAACCTCATTGGTTCTTGCTGAAGCTCAAACGTGCTGCGTAACACGAGAATGAACCTCATTGGTTCTTGCTGAAGCTCAAAGTGATGCGTAACACGAGAATGAACCTCATTGGTTCTTGAGAAGCTCAAACGTGCTGTGTAACACGAGAATGAACCTCATTGGTTCTTGCTGGAGCTCAAACGCTGCTGCGAACACGAGAATAAACCTCATTGGTTCTTGAGAAGCTCAAACGCGTGCGAACACAAGAATGAACCTCATTGGTTCTTGAGAAGCTCAAACGTGCTGCGTAACACGAGAATGAACCTCATTGGCACTTGAGAAGCTCAAACGTGATGCGTAACACGAGAATGAACCTCATTGGTTCTTGAGAAGCTCAAACGTTATGCTTAACATGAGAATGAACCTCATTGGTTCTTGCTGAAGCTCAAACGTATGTGAACACGAGAATGAACCTCATTGGTTCTTGCTGAAGCTCAAATGTGCTGCGTAACACTAGAATGAACCTCATTGGTTCTTGCTGAAGCTCAAACGTGCTGCGTAACACGAGAATGAACCTCATTGGTTCTTGCTGAAGCTCAAACGTGCTGCGTAACATGAGAATGAACCTCATTGGTTCTTGCTGAAGCTCAAATGTGCTGCGTAACACGAGAATGAACCTCATTGGTTCTTGCTGAAGCTCAAATGTGCTGCGTAACACGAGAATGAACCTCATTGGTTCTTGAGAAGCTCAAACGTAATGCGTAACATGAGAATGAACCTCATTGGCTCTTGAGAAGCTCAAACGCGTGCGTAATACAAGAATGAACCTCATTGGTTCTTGCTGAAGCTCAAATGTGCTGCGTAACACTAGAATGAACCTCATTGGTTCTTGCTGAAGCTCAAACGCAAGGCGTAACACGAGAATGAACTCATTGGTTCTTGCTGAAGCTCAAACGTGATGCGTAACACGAGAATGAACCTCATTGGTTCTTGCTGAAGCTCAAACGTGATGCGTAACACGAGAATGAACCTCATTGGTTCTTGCTGAAGCTCAAACGCGTGCGTAACATGAGAATGAACCTCATTGGTTCTTGCTGAAGCTCAAATGTGCTGCGTAACACGAGAATGAACCTCATTGGTTCTTGCTGAAGCTCAAATGTGCTGCGTAACACGAGAATGAACCTCATTGGTTCTTGAGAAGCTCAAACGTAATGCGTAACATGAGAATGAACCTCATTGGCTTCTTGAGAAGCTCAAACTCAAGCGTGCTGAACACAAGAATGAACCTCATTGGTTCTTGCTGAAGCTCAAATGTGCTGCGTAACACGAGAATGAACCTCATTGGTTCTTGAGAAGCTCAAACGTGATGCGTAACACGAGAATGAACCTCATTGGTTCTTGAGAAGCTCAAATGTGCTGTGCGAACACGAGAATGAACCTCATTGGTTCTTGAGAAGCTCAAATGTGCTGCGTAACACGAGAATGAACCTCATTGGTTCTTGAGAAGCTCAAACGCTGCGTAACACCAGAATGAACCTCATTGGTTCTTGAGAAGCTCAAACGTAATGCGAACACGAGAATGAACCTCATTGGCTCTTGAGAAGCTCAAACGTGCTGCGTAACGAGAATGAACCTCATTGGTTTTTTAGGACGCTCAAACGTGCTGTGTAACACGAGAATGAACCTCATTGGTTCTTGCTGGAGCTCAAACGTGCTGCGTAACACGAGAATAAACCTCATTGGTTCTTGAGAAGCTCAAACGTGCGGCGTAACACAAGAATGAACCTCATTGGTTCTTGAGAAGCTCAAACGTGCTGCGTAACACGAGAATGAACCTCATTGGTTCTTGCTGAAGCTCAAATGTGCTGCGTAACACTAGAATGAACCTCATTGGTTCTTGCTGAAGCTCAAACGTGCTGCGTAACACGAGAATGAACCTCATTGGTTCTTGCTGAAGCTCAAACGTGCTGCGTAACATGAGAATGAACCTCATTGGTTCTTGCTGAAGCTCAAATGTGCTGCGTAACACGAGAATGAACCTCATTGGTTCTTGCTGAAGCTCAAATGTGCTGCGTAACACGAGAATGAACCTCATTGGTTCTTGAGAAGCTCAAACGTAATGCGTAACATGAGAATGAACCTCATTGGCTCTTGAGAAGCTCAAACGTGCTGCGTAACACAAGAATGAACCTCATTGGTTCTTGCTGAAGCTCAAATGTGCTGCGTAACACTAGAATGAACCTCATTGGTTCTTGCTGAAGCTCAAACGTGCTGCGTAACACGAGAATGAACCTCATTGGTTCTTGCTGAAGCTCAAACGTGATGCGTAACACGAGAATGAACCTCATTGGTTCTTGCTGAAGCTCAAACGTGATGCGTAACGAGAATGAACCTCATTGGTTCTTGCTGAAGCTCAAACGTGCTGCGTAACATGAGAATGAACCTCATTGGTTCTTGCTGAAGCTCAAATGTGCTGCGTAACACGAGAATGAACCTCATTGGTTCTTGCTGAAGCTCAAATGTGCTGCGAACACGAGAATGAACCTCATTGGTTCTTGAGAAGCTCAAACGCGTGCGTAACATGAGAATGAACCTCATTGGCTCTTGAGAAGCTCAAACGTGCTGCGTAACACAAGAATGAACCTCATTGGTTCTTGCTGAAGCTCAAATGTGCTGCGTAATACGAGAATGAACCTCATTGGTTCTTGAGAAGCTCAAACGTGATGCGTAACACGAGAATGAACCTCATTGGTTCTTGAGAAGCTCAAATGTGCTGCGTAACGAGAATGAACCTCATTGGTTCTTGAGAAGCTCAAATGTGCTGAACACGAGAATGAACCTCATTGGTTCTTGAGAAGCTCAAACGTGCTGTAACACCAGAATGAACCTCATTGGTTCTTGAGAAGCTCAAACGTAATGCGTAACACGAGAATGAACCTCATTGGCTCTTGAGAAGCTCAAACGTGCTGCGTAACACGAGAATGAACCTCATTGGTTCTTGAGACGCTCAAACGTGCTGTGTAACACGAGAATGAACCTCATTGGTTCTTGCTGAAGCTCAAACGTGCTGGCGTAACACGAGAATAAACCTCATTGGCTCTTGAGAAGCTCAAACGTGCTGCGTAACACGAGAATAAACCTCATTGGTTCTTGAGACGCTCAAACGTGCTGCGTAACACAAGAATGAACCTCATTGGTTCTTGAGAAGCTCAAGCGTGCTGCGTAACACCAGAATAAACCTCATAGGTTCTTGCTGAAGCTCAAACGTGCTGCGTAACATGAGAATGAACCTCATTGGTTCTTGAGAAGCTCAAGCGTGCTGCGTAACACCAGAATAAACCTCATTGGTTCTTGAGAAGCTCAAACGTGCTGCGTAACACGAGAATGAACCTCATTGGTTCTTGAGAAGCTCAAACGTGATGCGTAACACGAGAATGAACCTCATTGGTTCTTGAGAAGCTCAAACGTGCTGCGTAACACGAGAATGAACCTCATTGGTTCTTGAGACGCTCAAACGTGCTGCGTAACATGAGAATGAACCTCATTGGTTCTTGCTGAAGCTCAAACGTGCTGAACACGAGAATGAACCTCATTGGTTCTTGAGAAGCTCAAACGCGTGCGTAGCACGAGAATGAACCTCATTGGTTCTTGAGAAGCTCAAACGTGCGCAACACGAGAATGAACCTCATTGGTTCTTGCTGAAGCTCAAACGTGCTGCGTAACACGAGAATTAACCTCATTGGTTCTTGCTGAAGCTCAAACGCGTGCGTGAATACGAGAATGAACCTCATTGGTTCTTGCTGAAGCTCAAAGTGATGCGTAACACGAGAATGAACCTCATTGGTTCTTGAGAAGCTCAAACGTGCTGTAACACGAGAATGAACCTCATTGGTTCTTGCTGGAGCTCAAACGCGTGCGTAACACGAGAATAAACCTCATTGGTTCTTGAGAAGCTCAAACGCGGCGTAATACACGAATGAACCTCATTGGTTCTTGAGAAGCTCAAGCGTGCTGCTTAACACGAGAATGAACCTCATTGGTTCTTGAGAAGCTCAAACGTGCTGCGTAACATGAGAATGAACCTCATTGGTTCTTGAGAAGCTCAAACGTAATGCGTAACACGAGAATCAACCTCATTGGTTCTTGAGAAGCTCAAACGCGTGCTGCGTAATATGAGAATGAACCTCATTGGTTCTTGAGAAGCTCAAACGTGATGCGTAACACGAGAATGAACCTCATTGGTTCTTGAGAAGCTCAAACGTGATGCGTAACACAAGAATAAACCTCATTGGTTCTTGAGAAGCTCAAACGTGCTGGGTAACACGAGAATGAACCTCATTGGTTCTTGCTGAAGCTCAAACGTGCTGCGTAACACGAGAATAAACCTCATTGGTTCTTGAGAAGCTCAAACGTGCTGGGTAACACGAGAATGAACCTCATTGGTTCTTGCTGAAGCTCAAACGTGCTGCGTAACACAAGAATAAACCTCATTGGTTCTTGCTGAAGCTCAAACGTGCTGCGTAACACGAGAATGAACCTCATTGGTTCTTTCTGAAGCTCAAACGTGCTGCGTAACACGAGAATGAACCTCATTGGTTCTTGCTGGAGCTCAAACGTGCTGCGTAACACGAGAATGAACCTCATTGGTTCTTGAGAAGCTCAAACGTGCTGCGTAACACGAGAATGAACCTCATTGGTTCTTGCTGAAGCTCAAATGTGCTGCGTAACACTAGAATGAACCTCATTGGTTCTTGAGAAGCTCAAACGTGATGCGTAACACGAGAATGAACCTCATTGGTTCTTGCTGGAGCTCAAACGTGCTGCGTAACACGAGAATGAACCTCACTGGTTCTTGAGAAGCTCAAACGCGTGCTGCGTAACACGAGAATGAACCTCATTGGTTCTTGCTGGAGCTCAAACGTGCTGCGTAACATGAGAATGAACCTCATTGGTTCTTGAGAAGCTCAAACGTGCTGCGTAACACGAGAATGAACCTCATTGGTTCTTGCTGGAGCTCAAACGTGCTGCGTAACACGAGAATGAACCTCATTGGTTCTTGAGAAGCTCAAACGTGCGGCGTAACACAAGAATGAACCTCATTGGTTCTTGCTGGAGCTCAAACGTGCTGCGTAACACGAGAATGAACCTCATTGGTTCTTGAGAAGCTCAAACGTGCGGCGTAACACGAGAATGAACCTCATTGGTTCTTGAGAAGCTCAAACGCGGCGTAATACGAGAATGAACCTCATTGGTTCTTGAGAAGCTCAAACGCGTGCTGCGTAACATGAGAATGAACCTCATTGGTTCTTGAGAAGCTCAAACGTGCTGCGTAACATGAGAATGAACCTCATTGGTTCTTGAGAAGCTCAAACGTGCTGCGTAACACGAGAATGAACCTCATTGGTTCTTGCTGGAGCTCAAACGTGCTGCGTAACATGAGAATGAACCTCATTGGTTCTTGAGAAGCTCAAACGTGCTGCGTAACACGAGAATGAACCTCATTGGTTCTTGCTGGAGCTCAAACGTGCTGCGTAACACGAGAATGAACCTCATTGGTTCTTGAGAAGCTCAAACGTGCGGCGTAACACGAGAATGAACCTCATTGGTTCTTGAGAAGCTCAAACGTGCTGCGTAACATGAGAATGAACCTCATTGGTTCTTGAGAAGCTCAAACGTGCTGCGTAACATGAGAATGAACCTCATTGGTTCATGAGAAGCTCAAACGTGCTGCGTAACACGAGAATGAACCTCATTGGTTCTTGCTGAAGCTCAAACGTGCTGCGTAACACGAGAATGAACCTCATTGGTTCTTGAGAAGCTCAACGTGCTGAACATGAGAATGAACCTCATTGGTTCTTGAGAAGCTCAAACGTGCTGCGTAACATGAGAATGAACCTCATTGGTTCTTGAGAAGCTCAAACGTAATGCGTAACACGAGAATGAACCTCATTGGTTCTTGAGAAGCTCAAACGTGATGCGTAACACGAGAATGAACCTCATTGGCTCTTGAAAAGCTCAAACGTGATGCGTAACACGAGAATGAACCTCATTGGTTCTTGCTGAAGCTCAAACGTGCTGCGTAACACTAGAATGAACCTCATTTGTTCTTGCTGAAGCTCAAACGTGCTCCGTAACACGAGAATGAACCTCATTGGCTCTTGAGAAGCTCAAAGGTGCTGCGTAACACGAGAATGAACCTCATTGGCTCTTGAGAAGCTCAAACGTGCTGCGTAACATGAGAATGAACCTCATTGGTTCTTGAGAAGCTCAAACGTGCTCCGTAACACGAGAATGAACCTCATTGGCTCTTGAGAAGCTCAAAGGTGCTGCGTAACACGAGAATGAACCTCATTGGCTCTTGAGAAGCTCAAACGTGCTGCGTAACACGAGAATGAACCTCATTGGTTCTTGAGAAGCTCAAACGTGCTGCGTAACACGAGAATGAACCTCATTGGTTCTTGAGAAGCTCAAACGTGCTGCGTAACACGAGAATGAACCTCATTGGTTCTTGAGAAGCTCAAACGTGATGCGAATACGAGAATGAACCTCATTGGTTCTTGAGAAGCTCAAACGTGCTGCGTAACAGAATGAACCTCATTGGTTCTTGAGACGCTCAAACGTGCTGCGTAACATGAGAATGAACCTCATTGGTTCTTGCTGAAGCTCAAACGTGCTGCGTAACACGAGAATGAACCTCATTGGTTCTTGAGAAGCTCAAACGTGCTGCGTAACACGAGAATGAACCTCATTGGTTCTTGAGAAGCTCACACGTGCTGCGCAACACGAGAATGAACCTCATTGGTTCTTGCTGAAGCTCAAACGTGCTGCGTAACACGAGAATGAACCTCATTGGTTCTTGCTGAAGCTCAAACGTGCTGCGTAACACGAGAATGAACCTCATTGGTTCTTGCTGAAGCTCAAAGTGATGCGAATACGAGAATGAACCTCATTGGTTCTTGAGAAGCTCAAACGTGCTGTGTAACACGAGAATGAACCTCATTGGTTCTTGCTGGAGCTCAAACGTGCTGCGTAACACGAGAATAAACCTCATTGGTTCTTGAGAAGCTCAAACGTGCGGCGTAACACAAGAATGAACCTCATTGGTTCTTGAGAAGCTCAAACGTGCTGCTTAACACGAGAATGAACCTCATTGGTTCTTGAGAAGCTCAAACGTGCTGCGTAACATGAGAATGAACCTCATTGGTTCTTGAGAAGCTCAAACGTAATGCGTAACACGAGAATGAACCTCATTGGTTCTTGAGAAGCTCAAACGTGCTGCGTAACATGAGAATGAACCTCATTGGTTCTTGAGAAGCTCAAACGTGATGCGAATAACGAGAATGAACCTCATTGGTTCTTGAGAAGCTCAAACGTGATGCGTAACACAAGAATAAACCTCATTGGTTCTTGAGAAGCTCAAACGTGCTGGGTAACACGAGAATGAACCTCATTGGTTCTTGCTGAAGCTCAAACGTGGCGTAACACGAGAATAAACCTCATTGGTTCTTGAGAAGCTCAAACGTGCTGGGTAACACGAGAATGAACCTCATTGGTTCTTGCTGAAGCTCAAACGTGCTGCGTAACACAAGAATAAACCTCATTGGTTCTTGCTGAAGCTCAAACGTGCTGCGTAACACGAGAATGAACCTCATTGGTTTTTTCTGAAGCTCAAACGTGCTGCGTAACACGAGAATGAACCTCATTGGTTCTTGCTGGAGCTCAAACGTGCTGCGTAACACGAGAATGAACCTCATTGGTTCTTGAGAAGCTCAAACGTAATGCGTAACATGAGAATGAACCTCATTGGCTCTTGAGAAGCTCAAACGCGTGCGAACACAAGAATGAACCTCATTGGTTCTTGCTGAAGCTCAAATGTGCTGCTTAACACTAGAATGAACCTCATTGGTTCTTGCTGAAGCTCAAACGTGCTAACACGAGAATGAACCTCATTGGTTCTTGCTGAAGCTCAAACGTGATGCGTAACACGAGAATGAACCTCATTGGTTCTTGCTGAAGCTCAAACGTGATGCGTAACACGAGAATGAACCTCATTGGTTCTTGCTGAAGCTCAAACGTGCTGCGTAACATGAGAATGAACCTCATTGGTTCTTGCTGAAGCTCAAATGTGCTGAACACGAGAATGAACCTCATTGGTTCTTGCTGAAGCTCAAATGTGCTGCGTGAACACGAGAATGAACCTCATTGGTTCTTGAGAAGCTCAAACGTAATGCGTAACATGAGAATGAACCTCATTGGCTCTTGAGAAGCTCAAACGTGCTGCGTAACACAAGAATGAACCTCATTGGTTCTTGCTGAAGCTCAAATGTGCTGCGAACACGAGAATGAACCTCATTGGTTCTTGAGAAGCTCAAACGTGATGCGTGAACACGAGAATGAACCTCATTGGTTCTTGAGAAGCTCAAATGTGCTGCGTAACACGAGAATGAACCTCATTGGTTCTTGAGAAGCTCAAATGTGCTGCGTAACACGAGAATGAACCTCATTGGTTCTTGAGAAGCTCAAACGTGCTGCGTAACACCAGAATGAACCTCATTGGTTCTTGAGAAGCTCAAACGTAATGCGTAACACGAGAATGAACCTCATTGGCTCTTGAGAAGCTCAAACGTACTGCGTAACACGAGAATGAACCTCATTGGTTCTTGAGACGCTCAAACGTGCTGTGTAACACGAGAATGAACCTCATTGGTTCTTGCTGAAGCTCAAACGTGCTGCGTAACACGAGAATAAACCTCATTGGCTCTTGAGAAGCTCAAACGTGCTGCGTAACACGAGAATAAACCTCATTGGTTCTTGAGACGCTCAAACGTGCTGCGTAACACAAGAATGAACCTCATTGGTTCTTGAGAAGCTCAAACGTGCTGCGTAACACCAGAATAAACCTCATAGGTTCTTGCTGAAGCTCAAACGTGCTGCGTAACATGAGAATGAACCTCATTGGTTCTTGAGAAGCTCAAACGTGCTGCGTAACACCAGAATAAACCTCATTGGTTCTTGAGAAGCTCAAACGTGCTGCGTAACACGAGAATGAACCTCATTGGTTCTTGAGAAGCTCAAACGTGATGCGTAACACGAGAATGAACCTCATTGGTTCTTGAGAAGCTCAAACGTGCTGCGTAACACGAGAATGAACCTCATTGGTTCTTGAGACGCTCAAACGTGCTGCGTAACATGAGAATGAACCTCATTGGTTCTTGCTGAAGCTCAAACGTGCTGCGTAACACGAGAATGAACCTCATTGGTTCTTGAGAAGCTCAAACGTGCTGCGTAGCACGAGAATGAACCTCATTGGTTCTTGAGAAGCTCACACGTGCTGCGCAACACGAGAATGAACCTCATTGGTTCTTGCTGAAGCTCAAACGTGCTGCGTAACACGAGAATTAACCTCATTGGTTCTTGCTGAAGCTCAAACGTGCTGCGTAACACGAGAATGAACCTCATTGGTTCTTGCTGAAGCTCAAAGTGATGCGTAACACGAGAATGAACCTCATTGGTTCTTGAGAAGCTCAAACGTGCTGTGTAACACGAGAATGAACCTCATTGGTTCTTGCTGGAGCTCAAACGTGCTGCGTAACACGAGAATAAACCTCATTGGTTCTTGAGAAGCTCAAACGTGCGGCGTAACACAAGAATGAACCTCATTGGTTCTTGAGAAGCTCAAACGTGCTTAACACGAGAATGAACCTCATTGGTTCTTGAGAAGCTCAAACGTGCTGCGTAACATGAGAATGAACCTCATTGGTTCTTGAGAAGCTCAAACGTGCGAACACGAGAATCAACCTCATTGGTTCTTGAGAAGCTCAAACGTGCTGCGTAACATGAGAATGAACCTCATTGGTTCTTGAGAAGCTCAAACGTGATGCGTAACACGAGAATGAACCTCATTGGTTCTTGAGAAGCTCAAACGTGATGCGTAACACAAGAATAAACCTCATTGGTTCTTGAGAAGCTCAAACGTGCTGGGTAACACGAGAATGAACCTCATTGGTTCTTGCTGAAGCTCAAACGTGCTGCGTAACACGAGAATAAACCTCATTGGTTCTTGAGAAGCTCAAACGTGCTGGGTAACACGAGAATGAACCTCATTGGTTCTTGCTGAAGCTCAAACGTGCTGCGTAACACAAGAATAAACCTCATTGGTTCTTGCTGAAGCTCAAACGTGGCGTAACACGAGAATGAACCTCATTGGTTCTTTCTGAGAAGCTCAAACGGATGCGTAACACGAGAATGAACCTCATTGGTTCTTGCTGAGCTCAAACGTGCTGCGTAACACGAGAATGAACCTCATTGGTTCTTGAGAAGCTCAAACGTGCTGCGTGAACACGAGAATGAACCTCATTGGTTCTTGCTAGAAGCTCAAATGTGCTGCGTGAACACTAGAATGAACCTCATTGGTTCTTGAGAAGCTCAAACGTGATGCGTAACACGAGAATGAACCTCATTGGTTCTTGCTGAAGCTCAAACGTGCTGCGTAACACGAGAATGAACCTCATTGGTTCTTGAGAAGCTCAAACGTGATGCGTAACACGAGAATGAACCTCATTGGTTCTTGCTGGAGCTCAAACGTGCGAATATGAGAATGAACCTCATTGGTTCTTGAGAAGCTCAAACGTGCTGCGTGAACACGAGAATGAACCTCATTGGTTCTTGCTGGAAGCTCAAACGTGCTGCGTAACACGAGAATGAACCTCATTGGTTCTTGAGAAGCTCAAACGCGCGGCGAATACAAGAATGAACCTCATTGGTTCTTGCTGGAGCTCAAACGCGGCGAATACGAGAATGAACCTCATTGGTTCTTGAGAAGCTCAAACGTGGCGTAACACGAGAATGAACCTCATTGGTTCTTGAGAAGCTCAAACGTGCTGCGAACATGAGAATGAACCTCATTGGTTCTTGAGAAGCTCAAACGTGCTGCGAATATGAGAATGAACCTCATTGGTTCATGAGAAGCTCAAACGTGCGTGAATACGAGAATGAACCTCATTGGTTCTTGAGAAGCTCAAACGTAACACCAGAGAATGAACCTCATTGGTTCTTGAGAAGCTCAAACGTGCTGCGTAACATGAGAATGAACCTCATTGGTTCATGAGAAGCTCAAACGTGCTGCGTAACACGAGAATGAACCTCATTGGTTCTTGCTGGAGCTCAAAGCGTGCTGCGTAACGAGAATGAACCTCATTGGTTCTTGAGAAGCTCAAAGCGTGCTGCGTAACACGAGAATGAACCTCATTGGTTCTTGCTGGAGCTCAAAGCGTGCTGCGTAACACGAGAATGAACCTCATTGGTTCTTGAGAAGCTCAAGCGTGCGGCGTAACACGAGAATGAACCTCATTGGTTCTTGAGAAGCTCAAAGCGTGCTGCGTAACATGAGAATGAACCTCATTGGTTCTTGAGAAGCTCAAGCGTGCTGCGTAACATGAGAATGAACCTCATTGGTTCATGAGAAGCTCAAACGTGCTGCGTAACACGAGAATGAACCTCATTGGTTCTTGCTGAAGCTCAAAGCGTGCTGCGTAACACGAGAATGAACCTCATTGGTTCTTGAGAAGCTCAAGCGTGCTGCGTAACATGAGAATGAACCTCATTGGTTCTTGAGAAGCTCAAAGCGTGCTGCGTAACATGAGAATGAACCTCATTGGTTCTTGAGAAGCTCAAGCGTAATGCGTAACACGAGAATGAACCTCATTGGTTCTTGAGAAGCTCAAGCGTGATGCGTAACACGAGAATGAACCTCATTGGCTCTTGAAAAGCTCAAGCGTGATGCGTAACACGAGAATGAACCTCATTGGTTCTTGCTGAAGCTCAAAGCGTGCTGCGTAACACTAGAATGAACCTCATTTGTTCTTGCTGAAGCTCAAAGCGTGCTCCGTAACACGAGAATGAACCTCATTGGCTCTTGAGAAGCTCAAAGGTGCTGCGTAACACGAGAATGAACCTCATTGGCTCTTGAGAAGCTCAAGCGTGCTGCGTAACATGAGAATGAACCTCATTGGTTCTTGAGAAGCTCAAACGTGCTCCGTAACACGAGAATGAACCTCATTGGCTCTTGAGAAGCTCAAAGGTGCTGCGTAACACGAGAATGAACCTCATTGGCTCTTGAGAAGCTCAAAGCGTGCTGCGTAACACGAGAATGAACCTCATTGGTTCTTGAGAAGCTCAAGCGTGCTGCGTAACACGAGAATGAACCTCATTGGTTCTTGAGAAGCTCAAGCGTGCTGCGTAACACGAGAATGAACCTCATTGGTTCTTGAGAAGCTCAAAGCGTGATGCGTAACACGAGAATGAACCTCATTGGTTCTTGAGAAGCTCAAAGCGTGCTGCGTAACACGAGAATGAACCTCATTGGTTCTTGAGACGCTCAAGCGTGCTGCGTAACATGAGAATGAACCTCATTGGTTCTTGCTGAAGCTCAAGCGTGCTGCGTAACACGAGAATGAACCTCATTGGTTCTTGAGAAGCTCAAAGCGTGCTGCGTAACACGAGAATGAACCTCATTGGTTCTTGAGAAGCTCACACGCGTGCTGCGCAACACGAGAATGAACCTCATTGGTTCTTGCTGAAGCTCAAGCGTGCGTAACACGAGAATGAACCTCATTGGTTCTTGCTGAAGCTCAAAGCGTGCTGCGTAACACGAGAATGAACCTCATTGGTTCTTGCTGAAGCTCAAAGTGATGCGTAACACGAGAATGAACCTCATTGGTTCTTGAGAAGCTCAAGCGTGCTGTGTAACACGAGAATGAACCTCATTGGTTCTTGCTGGAGCTCAAGCGTGCTGCGTAACACGAGAATAAACCTCATTGGTTCTTGAGAAGCTCAAACGTGCGGCGTAACACAAGAATGAACCTCATTGGTTCTTGAGAAGCTCAAACGTGCTGCTTAACACGAGAATGAACCTCATTGGTTCTTGAGAAGCTCAAACGTGCTGCGTAACATGAGAATGAACCTCATTGGTTCTTGAGAAGCTCAAAGCGTAATGCGTAACACGAGAATGAACCTCATTGGTTCTTGAGAAGCTCAAAGCGTGCTGCGTAACATGAGAATGAACCTCATTGGTTCTTGAGAAGCTCAAAGCGTGATGCGTAACACGAGAATGAACCTCATTGGTTCTTGAGAAGCTCAAGCGTGATGCGTAACACAAGAATAAACCTCATTGGTTCTTGAGAAGCTCAAAGCGTGCTGGGTAACACGAGAATGAACCTCATTGGTTCTTGCTGAAGCTCAAGCGTGCTGCGTAACACGAGAATAAACCTCATTGGTTCTTGAGAAGCTCAAAGCGTGCTGGGTAACACGAGAATGAACCTCATTGGTTCTTGCTGAAGCTCAAAGCGTGCTGCGTAACACAAGAATAAACCTCATTGGTTCTTGCTGAAGCTCAAAGCGTGCTGCGTAACACGAGAATGAACCTCATTGGTTTTTCTGAAGCTCAAACGCGTGCTGCGTAACACGAGAATGAACCTCATTGGTTCTTGCTGGAGCTCAAGCGTGCTGCGTAACACGAGAATGAACCTCATTGGTTCTTGAGAAGCTCAAAGCGTGCGTAACATGAGAATGAACCTCATTGGCTCTTGAGAAGCTCAAGCGTGCGTAACACAAGAATGAACCTCATTGGTTCTTGCTGAAGCTCAAATGTGCTGCGTAACACTAGAATGAACCTCATTGGTTCTTGCTGAAGCTCAAAGCGTGCTGCGTAACACGAGAATGAACCTCATTGGTTCTTGCTGAAGCTCAAAGCGTGATCGTAACACGAGAATGAACCTCATTGGTTCTTGCTGAAGCTCAAAGCGTGATGCGTAACACGAGAATGAACCTCATTGGTTCTTGCTGAAGCTCAAGCGTGCTGCGTAACATGAGAATGAACCTCATTGGTTCTTGCTGAAGCTCAAATGTGCTGCGTAACACGAGAATGAACCTCATTGGTTCTTGCTGAAGCTCAAATGTGCTGCGTAACACGAGAATGAACCTCATTGGTTCTTGAGAAGCTCAAAGCGTGCGTAACATGAGAATGAACCTCATTGGCTCTTGAGAAGCTCAAACGTGCTGCGTAACACAAGAATGAACCTCATTGGTTCTTGCTGAAGCTCAAATGTGCTGCGTAACACGAGAATGAACCTCATTGGTTCTTGAGAAGCTCAAAGCGTGATGCGTAACACGAGAATGAACCTCATTGGTTCTTGAGAAGCTCAAATGTGCTGCGTAACACGAGAATGAACCTCATTGGTTCTTGAGAAGCTCAAATGTGCTGCGTAACACGAGAATGAACCTCATTGGTTCTTGAGAAGCTCAAACGTGCTGCGTAACACCAGAATGAACCTCATTGGTTCTTGAGAAGCTCAAAGCGTAATGCGTAACACGAGAATGAACCTCATTGGCTCTTGAGAAGCTCAAAGCGTGCTGTAACACGAGAATGAACCTCATTGGTTCTTGAGACGCTCAAGCGTGCTGTGTAACACGAGAATGAACCTCATTGGTTCTTGCTGAAGCTCAAAGCGTGCTGCGTAACACGAGAATAAACCTCATTGGCTCTTGAGAAGCTCAAGCGTGCTGCGTAACACGAGAATAAACCTCATTGGTTCTTGAGACGCTCAAGCGTGCTGCGTAACACAAGAATGAACCTCATTGGTTCTTGAGAAGCTCAAAGCGTGCTGCGTAACACCAGAATAAACCTCATAGGTTCTTGCTGAAGCTCAAGCGTGCTGCGTAACATGAGAATGAACCTCATTGGTTCTTGAGAAGCTCAAAGCGTGCTGCGTAACACCAGAATAAACCTCATTGGTTCTTGAGAAGCTCAAAGCGTGCTGCGTAACACGAGAATGAACCTCATTGGTTCTTGAGAAGCTCAAGCGTGATGCGTAACACGAGAATGAACCTCATTGGTTCTTGAGAAGCTCAAGCGTGCTGCGTAACACGAGAATGAACCTCATTGGTTCTTGAGACGCTCAAGCGTGCTGCGTAACATGAGAATGAACCTCATTGGTTCTTGCTGAAGCTCAAAGCGTGCTGCGTAACACGAGAATGAACCTCATTGGTTCTTGAGAAGCTCAAACGTGCTGCGTAGCACGAGAATGAACCTCATTGGTTCTTGAGAAGCTCACACGTGCTGCGCAACACGAGAATGAACCTCATTGGTTCTTGCTGAAGCTCAAAGCGTGCTGCGTAACACGAGAATTAACCTCATTGGTTCTTGCTGAAGCTCAAAGCGTGCTGCGTAACACGAGAATGAACCTCATTGGTTCTTGCTGAAGCTCAAAGTGATGCGTAACACGAGAATGAACCTCATTGGTTCTTGAGAAGCTCAAGCGTGCTGTGTAACACGAGAATGAACCTCATTGGTTCTTGCTGGAGCTCAAAGCGTGCTGCGTAACACGAGAATAAACCTCATTGGTTCTTGAGAAGCTCAAACGTGCGGCGTAACACCGAATGAACCTCATTGGTTCTTGAGAAGCTCAAACGTGCTGCTTAACACGAGAATGAACCTCATTGGTTCTTGAGAAGCTCAAGCGTGCTGCGTAACATGAGAATGAACCTCATTGGTTCTTGAGAAGCTCAAAGCGTGTCGTAACACGAGAATCAACCTCATTGGTTCTTGAGAAGCTCAAAGCGTGCTGCGTAACATGAGAATGAACCTCATTGGTTCTTGAGAAGCTCAAAGCGTGATGCGTAACGAGAATGAACCTCATTGGTTCTTGAGAAGCTCAAGCGTGATGCGTAACACAAGAATAAACCTCATTGGTTCTTGAGAAGCTCAAAGCGTGCTGGGTAACACGAGAATGAACCTCATTGGTTCTTGCTGAAGCTCAAGCGTGCTGCGTAACGAGAATAAACCTCATTGGTTCTTGAGAAGCTCAAAGCGTGCTGGGTAACACGAGAATGAACCTCATTGGTTCTTGCTGAAGCTCAAGCGTGCTGCGTAACACAAGAATAAACCTCATTGGTTCTTGCTGAAGCTCAAAGCGTGCTGCGTAACACGAGAATGAACCTCATTGGTTCTTTCTGAAGCTCAAGCGTGCTGCGTAACACGAGAATGAACCTCATTGGTTCTTGCTGGAGCTCAAGCGTGCTGCGTAACACGAGAATGAACCTCATTGGTTCTTGAGAAGCTCAAGCGTGCTGCGTAACACGAGAATGAACCTCATTGGTTCTTGCTGAAGCTCAAATGTGCTGCGTAACACTAGAATGAACCTCATTGGTTCTTGAGAAGCTCAAACGTGATGCGTAACACGAGAATGAACCTCATTGGTTCTTGCTGGAGCTCAAAGCGTGCTGCGTAACACGAGAATGAACCTCACTGGTTCTTGAGAAGCTCAAAGCGTGCTGCGTAACACGAGAATGAACCTCATTGGTTCTTGCTGGAGCTCAAAGCGTGCTGCGTAACATGAGAATGAACCTCATTGGTTCTTGAGAAGCTCAAGCGTGCTGCGTAACACGAGAATGAACCTCATTGGTTCTTGCTGGAGCTCAAGCGTGCTGCGTAACACGAGAATGAACCTCATTGGTTCTTGAGAAGCTCAAGCGTGCGGCGTAACACAAGAATGAACCTCATTGGTTCTTGCTGGAGCTCAAAGCGTGCTGCGTAACACGAGAATGAACCTCATTGGTTCTTGAGAAGCTCAAAGCGTGCGGCGTAACACGAGAATGAACCTCATTGGTTCTTGAGAAGCTCAAACGTGCTGCGTAACATGAGAATGAACCTCATTGGTTCTTGAGAAGCTCAAGCGTGCTGCGTAACATGAGAATGAACCTCATTGGTTCATGAGAAGCTCAAAGCGTGCTGCGTAACACGAGAATGAACCTCATTGGTTCTTGCTGAAGCTCAAAGCGTGCTGCGTAACACGAGAATGAACCTCATTGGTTCTTGAGAAGCTCAAGCGTGCTGCGTAACGAGAATGAACCTCATTGGTTCTTGAGAAGCTCAAGCGTGCTGCGTAACATGAGAATGAACCTCATTGGTTCTTGAGAAGCTCAAGCGTGTGCGTAACACGAGAATGAACCTCATTGGTTCTTGAGAAGCTCAAGCGTGATGCGTAACACGAGAATGAACCTCATTGGCTCTTGAAAAGCTCAAAGCGTGATGCGTAACGAGAATGAACCTCATTGGTTCTTGCTGAAGCTCAAAGCGTGCTGCGTAACACTAGAATGAACCTCATTTGTTCTTGCTGAAGCTCAAAGCGTGCTCCGTAACACGAGAATGAACCTCATTGGCTCTTGAGAAGCTCAAAGGTGCTGCGTAACACGAGAATGAACCTCATTGGCTCTTGAGAAGCTCAAGCGTGCTGCGTAACATGAGAATGAACCTCATTGGTTCTTGAGAAGCTCAAGCGTGCTCCGTAACACGAGAATGAACCTCATTGGCTCTTGAGAAGCTCAAAGGTGCTGCGTAACACGAGAATGAACCTCATTGGCTCTTGAGAAGCTCAAGCGTGCTGCGTAACACGAGAATGAACCTCATTGGTTCTTGAGAAGCTCAAGCGTGCTGCGTAACACGAGAATGAACCTCATTGGTTCTTGAGAAGCTCAAAGCGTGCTGCGTAACACGAGAATGAACCTCATTGGTTCTTGAGAAGCTCAAGCGTGATCGTAACACGAGAATGAACCTCATTGGTTCTTGAGAAGCTCAAAGCGTGCTGCGTAACACGAGAATGAACCTCATTGGTTCTTGAGAGCTCAAGCGTGCTGCGTAACATGAGAATGAACCTCATTGGTTCTTGCTGAAGCTCAAGCGTGCTGCGTAACACGAGAATGAACCTCATTGGTTCTTGAGAAGCTCAAACGTGCTGCGTAACACGAGAATGAACCTCATTGGTTCTTGAGAAGCTCACACGTGCTGCGCAACACGAGAATGAACCTCATTGGTTCTTGCTGAAGCTCAAAGCGTGCTGCGTAACACGAGAATGAACCTCATTGGTTCTTGCTGAAGCTCAAACGTGCTGCGTAACACGAGAATGAACCTCATTGGTTCTTGCTGAAGCTCAAAGTGATGCGTAACACGAGAATGAACCTCATTGGTTCTTGAGAAGCTCAAACGTGCTGTGTAACACGAGAATGAACCTCATTGGTTCTTGCTGGAGCTCAAAGCGTGCTGCGTAACACGAGAATAAACCTCATTGGTTCTTGAGAAGCTCAAAGCGTGCGTAACACAAGAATGAACCTCATTGGTTCTTGAGAAGCTCAAAGCGTGCTGCTTAACACGAGAATGAACCTCATTGGTTCTTGAGAAGCTCAAAGCGTGCTGCGTAACATGAGAATGAACCTCATTGGTTCTTGAGAAGCTCAAACGTGCGTAACACGAGAATGAACCTCATTGGTTCTTGAGAAGCTCAAAGCGTGCTGCGTAACATGAGAATGAACCTCATTGGTTCTTGAGAAGCTCAAGCGTGATGCGTAACACGAGAATGAACCTCATTGGTTCTTGAGAAGCTCAAAGCGTGATCGTAACACAGAATAAACCTCATTGGTTCTTGAGAAGCTCAAGCGTGCTGGGTAACACGAGAATGAACCTCATTGGTTCTTGCTGAAGCTCAAAGCGTGCTGCGTAACACGAGAATAAACCTCATTGGTTCTTGAGAAGCTCAAGCGTGCTGGGTAACACGAGAATGAACCTCATTGGTTCTTGCTGAAGCTCAAAGCGTGCTGCGTAACACAAGAATAAACCTCATTGGTTCTTGCTGAAGCTCAAGCGTGCTGCGTAACACGAGAATGAACCTCATTGGTTTTTCTGAAGCTCAAGCGTGCTGCGTAACACGAGAATGAACCTCATTGGTTCTTGCTGGAGCTCAAGCGTGCTGCGTAACACGAGAATGAACCTCATTGGTTCTTGAGAAGCTCAAAGCGTGCTGCGTAACACGAGAATGAACCTCATTGGTTCTTGCTGAAGCTCAAATGTGCTGCGTAACACTAGAATGAACCTCATTGGTTCTTGAGAAGCTCAAAGCGTGCTGTAACACGAGAATGAACCTCATTGGTTCTTGCTGGAGCTCAAGCGTGCTGCGTAACACGAGAATGAACCTCATTGGTTCTTGAGAAGCTCAAGCGTGATGCGTAACACAGAATGAACCTCATTGGTTCTTGAGAAGCTCAAGCGTGCTGCGTAACACGAGAATGAACCTCATTGGTTCTTGAGAAGCTCAAGCGTAATGCGTAACACGAGAATGAACCTCATTGGTTCTTGAGAAGCTCAAGCGTGATCGTAACACGAGAATGAACCTCATTGGCTCTTGAAAAGCTCAAAGCGTGATGCGTAACACGAGAATGAACCTCATTGGTTCTTGCTGAAGCTCAAAGCGTGCTGCGTAACACTAGAATGAACCTCATTTGTTCTTGCTGAAGCTCAAAGCGTGCTCCGTAACACGAGAATGAACCTCATTGGCTCTTGAGAAGCTCAAAGGTGCTGCGTAACACGAGAATGAACCTCATTGGCTCTTGAGAAGCTCAAACGTGCTGCGTAACATGAGAATGAACCTCATTGGTTCTTGAGAAGCTCAAGCGTGCTCCGTAACACGAGAATGAACCTCATTGGTTCTTGAGAAGCTCAAAGGTGCTGCGTAACACGAGAATGAACCTCATTGGTTCTTGAGAAGCTCAAAGCGTGCTGCGTAACACGAGAATGAACCTCATTGGTTCTTGAGAAGCTCAAACGTGCTGCGTAACACGAGAATGAACCTCATTGGTTCTTGAGAAGCTCAAACGTGCTGCGTAACACGAGAATTAACCTCATTGGTTCTTGCTGAAGCTCAAACGTGCTGCGTAACACGAGAATGAACCTCATTGGTTCTTGAGAAGCTCAAACGTGCTGCGTAACACCAGAATGAACCTCATTGGTTCTTGAGAAGCTCAAACGTGCTGCGAAACACGAGAATGAACCTCATTGGTTCTTGCTGAAGCTCGAACGTGCTGCGTAACACGAGAATGAACCTGATTGGTTCTTGAGAAGCTCAAACATGCTGCGTAACACGAGAATGAACCTCATTGGTTCTTGAGAAGCTCAAACGTGCTGCGTAACATGAGAATGAACCTCATTGGTTCTTGCTGAAGCTCAAACGTGCTGCGTAACACGAGAATGAACCTCATTGGTTCTTGCTGGAGCTCAAACGTGCTGCGTAACACGAGAATAAACCTCATTGGTTCTTGAGGAAGCTCAAACGTGCTGCGTAACACGAGAATAAACCTCATTGGTTCTTGAGAAGCTCAAACGTGCTGCGTAACACGAGAATGAACCTCATTGGTTCTTGCTGAAGCTCAAACGTGCTGCGTAACACGAGAATGAACCTCATTGGCTCTTGAGAAGCTCAAACGTGCTGCGTAACATGAGAATGAACCTCATTGGTTCTTGAGAAGCTCAAACGTGCTCCGTAACACGAGAATGAACCTCATTGGCTCTTGAGAAGCTCAAAGGTGCTGCGTAACACGAGAATGAACCTCATTGGTTCTTGAGAAGCTCAAACGTGCTGCGTAACACGAGAATGAACCTCATTGGTTCTTGAGAAGCTCAAACGTGCTGCGTAACACGAGAATTAACCTCATTGGTTCTTGCTGAAGCTCAAACGTGCTGCGTAACACGAGAATGAACCTCATTGGTTCTTGAGAAGCTCAAACGTGCTGCGTAACACCAGAATGAACCTCATTGGTTCTTGAGAAGCTCAAACGTGCTGCGAAACACGAGAATGAACCTCATTGGTTCTTGCTGAAGCTCGAACGTGCTGCGTAACACGAGAATGAACCTGATTGGTTCTTGCTAAAGCTCTAACGTGCTGCGTAACACGAGAATGAACCTGATTGGTTCTTGAGAAGCTCAAACATGCTGCGTAACACGAGAATGAACCTCATTGGTTCTTGAGAAGCTCAAACGTGCTGCGTAACATGAGAATGAACCTCATTGGTTCTTGCTGAAGCTCAAACGTGCTGCGTAACACGAGAATGAACCTCATTGGTTCTTGCTGGAGCTCAAACGTGCTGCGTAACACGAGAATAAACCTCATTGGTTCTTGAGGAAGCTCAAACGTGCTGCGTAACACGAGAATAAACCTCATTGGTTCTTGAGAAGCTCAAACGTGCTGCGTAACACGAGAATGAACCTCATTGGTTCTTGCTGAAGCTCGAACGTGCTGCGTAACACGAGAATGAACCTGATTGGTTCTTGCTGAAGCTCAAACGTGCTGCGTAACATGAGAATGAACCTCATTGGTTCTTGAGGAAGCTCAAACGTGCTGCGTAACATGAGAATGAACCTCATTGGTTCTTGAGAAGCTCAAACGTGATGCGTAACATCAGAATGAACCTCATTGGTTCTTGCTGAAGCTCAAACGTGATGCGTAACACGAGATTGAACCTCATTG
This sequence comes from Gobiocypris rarus, assembly GCA_023029165.1. Classification (NCBI taxonomy): domain Eukaryota; kingdom Metazoa; phylum Chordata; class Actinopteri; order Cypriniformes; family Gobionidae; genus Gobiocypris; species Gobiocypris rarus. The sequence continues at coordinate 2,649,325 of CM040912.1, forward strand.
GTTCTTGAGAAGCTCAAACGTGCTGCTTAACACGAGAATTAACCTCATTGGTTCTTGAGAACGTGCTGCGTAACACTAGAATGAACCTCATTGGTTCTTGAGAACCTCAAACGTGATGCGTAACACCAGAATGAACCTCATTGGTTCTTGAGAAGCTCAAACGTGCTGCGTAACACGAGAATGAACCTCATTGGTTCTTGAGAAGCTCAAGCGTGCTGCGTAACACGAGAATGAACCTCATTGGTTCTTGAGAAGCTCAAACGTGATGCGTAACACGAGAATGAACCTCATTGGTTCTTGAGAAGCTCAAACGTGCTGAGTAACATGAGAATGAACCTCATTGGTTCTTGAGAAGCTCAAACGTGCTGCGTAACATGAGAATGAACCTCATTGGTTCTTGAGAAGCTCAAACGTGCTGCGTAACATGAGAATGAACCTCATTGGTTCTTGAGAAGCTCAAACGTGCTGCGTAACACGAGAATGAACCTCATTGGTTCTTGAGAAGCTCAAACGTGATGCGTAACACGAGAATGAACCTCATTGGTTCTTGAGAAGCTCAAACGTGCTGCGTAACATGAGAATGAACCTCATTGGTTCATGAGAAGCTCAAACGTGATGCGTAACACGAGAATTAACCTCATTGGTTCTTGAGAAGCTCAAACGTGCTGCGTAACATGAGAATGAGCCTCATTGGTTCTTGCTGAAGCTCAAACGTGCTGCGTAACACGAGAATGAACCTCATTGGTTCATGAGAAGCTCAAACGTGATGCGTAACACGAGAATTAACCTCATTGGTTCTTGAGAAGCTCAAACGTGCTGCGTAACATGAGAATGAACCTCATTGGTTCTTGAGAAGCTCAAACGTGATGCGTAACACGAGAATGAACCTCATTGGTTCTTGAGAAGCTCAAATGTGCTGCGTAACATGAGAATGAACCTCATTGGTTCTTGAGAACGTGCTGCGTAACACTGCATTGAACCTCATTGGTTCTTGAGAAGCTCAAACGTGCTGCGTAACGAGAATGAACCTCATTGGTTCTTGAGAAGCTCAAACGTGCTGCGTAACACGAGAATGAACCTCATTGGTTCTTGAGAAGCTCAAACGTGCTGCGTAACGAGAATGAACCTCATTGGTTCTTGCACGGCAAGCGAACATGCTTGAGCTTCCGTTTACCAAAACTGGTGTGTGAGTTGATAAATGTTTATATGTGAATAAAATCCTAAATTAAATCTGTTCACCATAAAGCAACCAAGTCTCTTTAGTTTGTATGAATTTAGTTAGTTTTAGAACTCTTTATGAACTTTATGAAGCGTCAAACTGGTAGTTGCGTAGCTGTCAATGGAGGGACAGAAAGTTCTCATATTTCATCAAAAAGATCTTCATTTGTGTTCTGAAAATGAATGAAATTCTTACGGGTGCAGCATTGAACGACATGAGGGTAATTAATGACAGAGGTTACTTTACTTTTTAAGACATTCATTTCAACACAAATATTTGCTATGGACATTAATTTGAACTAAAACAATGCTTCCTGCATGTTGATATTGTTGATGCTAATGTTGCAATAAAACAATGCTCTTTGTTTGCAGTGCTCCGCCAGCTCCAGTCCTTAAGCTACACATACTACATTCAAATCATTGACATGCCACCATGCCCATTATCAGCAATGCCAACCATGACTTTAGCAATCTCTCAGTCAGCACAGACGACAGCAGTCTTGACCTGTTTTTCACAGAAATCCCAGAGACTGAAACCATCAAAGGTGTCTACTTTCAACGGGCCCAGCGTCTGCACGGCATCTCGACACTCAGAGATGTTGACCACAGTAAACTAGCCCTCATCAACGTTGGAGGGGATCGCTACACGTTTCCCTGGAGCACACTGGAGGAGTTCCCACTATCTCGTTTGGGACAGCTGCGTCAGTGCAGTAGCCCAGATGATATCGCCCAGCTTTGTGACGACTATGATGAGGCCCGACAGGAGTTTTTCTTCGACCGCAGCTCGGTGGCCTTCCGGGTCATCTTAAACTTCCTGGCTGCGGGGAAACTGAGGCTTCTGCGGCAGGTGTGTGCCGTGTCGCTGTCTGACGAACTCACCTATTGGGGCATCGACCCTGTTCACATGGAGCGCTGCTGCCGACGCAAGATGTTGTCCCGTGTGGAGGAAGTGGGAGAGAAGAAAAAGAGGGAGGAAGAGAGGAGGCAGAGGCGGCTAGCTCTTCAGAGGCCTATGGTACAAGAGAAGGGCTACATCGGCCTCATGAACCGGCTGCAGGAAATAGTGGAAAACCCTCATTCTGGCTGGCCTGGGAGGATTTTTGCATGCTTCTCAGTTGTCATGATTGCCGTGACGGTTATCAGCTTGTGTATCAGCACCATTCCTGATCAGGATGACAGGGTTAGTGCACGAGATCCCTCTTTTTATATCTATTTGTGTTTTATCTTTTAGGGGTTGCACAGACTAGTCGACTTTAATGCTCTGCCATGACACTTTAAGCTTGACGTCGACTAGTCATTGGCCTATAGAGGGCACAACAGGATAAGCAATTTCCTGTAATACATTGAGGATAAAAAATACAAAAAGGATAATGCATTGTAGGGCACAATCATAGCTCGCACATTACGCGGAGATCGCCCGCCACACACAGAATCACTCGATAGCGCAGAAATGTATTGTCAACACTGTTTCTGTGATTTATCAATGAAATAGCTTAGAAACTGAAAAGTTCTAGCATATATTTCTTGATAACTAAAACCCACAGCTTAACTATTAGTATAGAGACACTGCCAGGTAGAATTAATTCACACACAATTGCTTTCTCACAAATACATTCGTATAAATGTAGCCTAATCATTACTGGGCTATTTTATCGTTATCTGATTAAGAACGAGCAGAAATTTGTGAGAAATATAAAGACCCAAAGACAAAAGAACTGATAAACAAAAGCTGTTATGTAGGAGAAATAACCTTATGGGCAGCGCTGTGTCATATGCAGCTGTGCAAAAAAAAGTTCAGTCTCAGCTCGAGGTTAAGGCTTATTTGTAGATATAGCAGTAGGTACTGTATATTACACTGCTTTCACTTTAATACGCAGATCTAATATACACATGCGATTTCTTTACGTTCACAGACAGTGACCGACAGTGTTTATGTGAACGGTGTGTTTTTGACATAACCATGAAATAAGACATAAAAGAGAGCTTAGTTTGATACACATGGGACGCTCCGTCTGACATTTAGTTTTCTGTGTGTGTGTGTGTGTGTGTGTGTGTGTGTGTGTGTGTGTGTGCAATCAGAAAACCATAAAGCAGAAGTTTAGACTGATGAGGCTTTAAAACGCATGCAGATCATAAATGTTCATGATGATGAAGAACTGCAATGTCACGTGAGCGCAATAGAGTTTTTGGCAGAGTATCAGAGGCATGAGGTGTACAGGCTCCGCCCACTTCTGGATTGGGGGCGGGGATCCGCAGCTCATTTGCATTTAAAGATACATGCACGAAAACGGCATATTTCCTTTCACTCAAAAATGGGCATTTACAACATCATATAATAAGTGATCTGTGGGGTTTATAGAGCTGAAACTTCACACACACATTCGGAGGACTCCTTAGACTTATATTATATCTAGAATTAGAATTTAACATTGATCTGATTTCTGCTTATTGTTCTTTTCTAGGGTGAATGCTCAGAAAAGTGTCGTAACATATTCATCGTGGAAACGGTGTGCGTGGCCTGGTTCTCCATGGAGTTTCTGCTGCGCTTCCTGCAGGCCCAAAGCAAACTGCAGTTTGTTCGAAATCCATTGAATGTCATAGACGTCATAGCCATCCTGCCATACTACATCTCTCTGGTTGTCGATAGTGAAGATGAGTCTGAAGAAGCCGAGCGTCATGGATATTTAGATAAGCTGGGTTTAATTCTGCGGGTCATGCGTGCCCTGCGGATCTTGTATGTGATGCGACTGGCACGACACTCGCTGGGCCTTCAGACGCTGGGTCTTACGATGCAGCGGAGCATGCGAGAGTTCGGACTCCTGCTTCTCTTCCTCTGCGTGGCCGTGGCTCTGTTCTCACCTCTCGTCCACTTGGCGGAGAAGGAATTCACCAAGGGCAAAGTCAGCGGCCATCACAGCTTCAGCAGCATTCCTTCTTCCTATTGGTGGGCTATCATATCAATGACGACAGTTGGCTACGGTGACATGGTACCGCACAGTATACCTGGCCAGGTTGTGGCCTTTAGCAGCATACTGAGTGGTATTCTCATAATGGCTTTTCCAGCTACATCTATCTTCCATGTGTTTTCTCGTTCATATCACGAGCTGAAGCGCGAGCATGAAATGATTTGTAAAGAAGAGCGAGTGGCCACCCTGGATGCCAGTGCTAAAGAAGACTCCCAGAGAATGTTGGAAAGACGTGCTTTGACTTTGGCCAACTGTAAAGATCTATGCATGGGCAATGGCATAACTGCAGGTCAGCCAACCCTCACTGCGTTGCAGTGCAATGACATCTGATCCATTGGTGCTTTTGTCTTCATGTGATTCTAACCCCCTGGTTTCACAGACAAGGCTTAAATCTAGTCCCAGACTAAAATGCATACTTGAGCTGTTTTGAGCTGATATTATCAGTGCCATTGTTTTGTCTCAAGATGCACACCAGTTCTGTTTTTTTTTCTAAAGCACGTTTATAAAAGCTACTTAAAGGGTTAGTTCACTCTCAAGCCATCCTAGGTGTATATGACTTTCTTCTTACAGCCAAACACAACTGGAGTAAGGGGGTTAATAAAGGCCTTCTGAAGCAAAGTTGTGTTTTTGTAAGAAAATGTGACACTGATCCACAAATAAAGTCTTAAGGGTATTTTTTTTTAATTGAGACGTATACATCATATAAAAGCTGAATAAATAAGCTTTCCATTGATGTATGGTGTGTTAGGATGGGATATTTGGTCGAGATACAACTATTTGAAAATCTGGAATCTGAGGGTGCAAAAAAGTCTAAATATTGAGAAAATCTCCTTTAAAGTTGTCCAAATGAAGTCTTAGCAATGCATATTACTACTAATAATACATTTTTGATATACACTCACCTAAAGGATTATTAGGAACACCTGTTCTATTTCTCATTAATGCAATTATCTAATCAACCAATCACAGGGCAGTTGCTTCAATGCATTTAGGGCGTGGTCCTGGTTAAGACAATCTCCTGAACTCCAAACTGAATGTCAGAATGGGAAAGAAAGGGGATTTAAGCAATTTTGAGCATGGCATGGTTGTTGGTGCCAGATGGGCTGGTCTGAGTATTTCACAATCTGCTCAGTTACTGGGATTTTCACGCACAACCATTTCTAGGGTTTACAAAGAATGGTGTGAAAAGGGAAAAACATCCAGTATGCGGCAGTCCTGTGGGAGAAAATGCCTTGTTGATGCTAGAGGTCAGAGGAGAATGGGCCGACTGATTCAAGCTGATAGAAGAGCAACTTTGACTGAAATAACCACTGGTTACAACCGAGGTATGCAGCAAAGCATTTGTGAAGCCACAACACACACAACCTTGAGGCGGATGGGCTACAACAGCAGAAGACCCCACCGGGTACCACTCATCTCCACTACAAATAGGAAAAAGGCTACAATTTGCACAAACTCACCAAAATTGGACAGTGAAGACTGGAAAAATGTTGCCTGGTCTGATGAGTCTCGATTTCTGTTGAGACATTCAGATGGTAGAGTCAGAATTTGGTGTAAACAGAATGAGAACATGGATCCATCATGCCTTGTTCCCACTGTGCAGGCTGGTGGTGGTGGTGTAATGGTGTGGGGGATGTTTTCTTGGCACACTTTAGGCCCCTTAGTGCCAATTGGGCATGGTTTAAATGCCACGGCCTACCTGAGCATTGTTTCTGACCATGTCCATCCCTTTATGACCACCATGTTCCCATCCTCTGATGGCTACTTCCAGCAGGATAATGCACCATGTCACAAAGCTCCAATCATTTCAAATTGGTTTCTTGAACATGACAATGAGTTCTCTGTACTAAAATGGCCCCCACAGTCACCAGATCTCAACCCAATAGAGCATCTTTGGGATGAGGTGGAACGGGAGCTTGTGCCCTGGATGTGTATCCACAAATCTCCATCAACTGCAAGATGCTATCCTATCAATATGAGCCAACATTTCTAAAGAATGCTTTCAGCACCTTGTTGAATCAATGCCATGCAGAATTAAGGCAGTTCTGAAGGCGAAAGGGGGTCAAACACAGTATTAGTATGTGTTCCTAATAATCCTTTAGGTGAGTGTATATACAGTAGGGAATTTACAAAATATCTTCATGGAACATGATCTTAATATCCTAATGATTTTTGCCATAAAAGAAAAATCGTTAGTTATGATGAAAGCATTTGCTAGTGTGCAGAAATCACTAGATCACCGCATTCATGCGCTCAACATGTCTGTGATTGGCTACAATGCTCATCTCTGCAACCTTTCATGCCACGATCCACAAATCTAATTATAATGCAATAATCAACACTTTTCACGATTAGTTAACCGTGAGAGCTGTAATAGTAAAAACGTTAAAAGTTTTTGAGAGAGTTCCAGATGTAATGCTAGCTATTTCATTTGAAAAGATGTCCAATCACAGCAGTGGGCGTTTACACTGAAGTCTCACAGCAGCCAATCACAGCAGAGGGCGTTTACACTGAAGTCTCACAGCAGCCAATCACAGCAGTGGGCGTTTACACTGAAGTCTTGCAGCAGCCAATCACAGCAGAGGGCGTTTACACTGAAGTCTCACAGCAGCCAATCACAGCAGTGGGCGTTTACACTGAAGTCTCACAGCAGCCAATCACAGCAGTGGGCGTTTACACTGAAGTCTCAGCAGACACGCCCCTTCAAACAGAGCGTTCAGGGTAGGAAAAATGTGTTTTATTTCTAAATTATGACAATTTTTTATGTAAAAATCATACTAACGTAAGTGCACCACAGGAAACATTATAAAACAATGCAGTTCATGACCTCTATAATACATTTATATTGTGATTAAAATGATATGTTTAGGCCACAAGTCACAGCCTTTAGTTTCCTTCAACCTGTTGGTAGTTGTGGTTGGTTGTTTTTAGCAGTCCACCGATATATAAGCCGATATTTGGCATTTTTTAAATATCGCATTGGTCGATAGGTTTTTTTCTGTTTGGCTGATGTATTGGAAGCGGGACTTATTGGTATTTGGGGTCTTTTGCATATTTATTGATCCATATTTCGGAAATCGCAACCAGAGTCTGATAAGCCTAATAATTAAAGTGCCTATAATTTGAGATCTTTCTTTGAGAAAAAAAAAAACTAAATATGTACTTCAAGGACATATTACAGTACATAGTTCAAGTATTTCATAAATCATAAAACATTTTATCAACAAATAACTCAGCACTACTTAAGAGTTAATCAAATTGACTCTAAGCTTTCAAATTACACCTATTTCTCAAGGCAGTAGTTTTGAAAAATATGATTATTAATATTTTTCAAGTGGCGCCTGCGGATGGTACACTCCGGTTTAGAGGGACTACTCAGCACTCGTTAAAAGCTTTATCAACCATGTACACTTCAGGTTTAAAAGGTTAATAATGCATAACTCTGTTAATAGTAATAACTCTGATTGTGTTTGGCTGATTGAAGAAAGTCACATACACCTAGGATGGTTTGAAGATGTGTGACTCATGGGATAATTTTCAATTTTGGGTGAACTATCCCTTTAAATATCCTAATTGAACTAAGGCTGGCTTAATCTAAGCCCTGTTTGTGAAACTAAGCCTAAATCTGTTGGAATGTGATTTCTGTAATAAATCAATAAAATACGTATCTGTATTATTAAATCTGAGTCTTTCACAATATACTGAAGTTTTGCATGTTGATGTGTTGCTTTGTCCTTAAACACAGAAATGCAGATACATTTTTCTGTTTGGCCGATGTGCTGGAAGCAGGACTTATTGGTATTTAGGGTTGGTTGTTTGCATATTTATCAATCGATATTGCAGGATCTGATAAGCCAAATAATTAGTACCAATTATTTGAGATCTTACTTTAAGAGAAAAATAAAGTACTTCAAGGACTCACTATTTAATTTAAATAAATTAACATCTTTTTAATGTCCCTTTAACAATAAATAACAAATATTGTTTGTAGTAGTAAATCACAATGCTTATGTTTTTTTTAATTCTGCTGGATGTTTCTAATGTCACAAGAGTATGCTCAATAACAAACATTCACACTAGATTAAAGCAGCATCCTTTTAATGCACAATTAAAAGAAAAGTATGTTCCCTGTGGGTTTAGTGTGCATTAAAGGAACACTCCACTTTTTTTTAAAATAGGCTAATTTTCCAAGTCCCAAGTCGTGGCTCATTCGGACAGTTTTTGTTCTTGAATTACAGCTGGGTGTGGATTGACTTTTCTCTGACTTACCAGTTGGAATCTGCTCTCCTCCTCCCTTCTGTCCCAGTCCGTTCAGCCACATTTACTTGCCTTTCACGTTTCAAAAGCTTGTCTTCAGTGTAACTGTTATTCCGGTTCAAATAGATACGGTTCAAGATCTGCACCAAAGTAAATATCTTCTGAATCGTGTCTCACAAACGTCTCCATGGTTACAAGGCACGATCTGTGCAAACAGGTTGTCACGTTGGTTGTGTTGACCGAAGGCGCTGCGTAATATCATTGCGCCGCTGCACCCATGGGACGGCTGCAAAGTTCTGTGATTATTATGCAGGACTGAGAAAATAGTTCCTAGTCATATCAGTCTAAAAAAAATCGCAACTTTTTATTTTCTGTTGGTCTTAGTACACAATGCAACTTTAGAAGAGTCAAGTTTTAAATAGGAAAGATCGGCTGATTGGATTCAAAAATGGTAAAACTCGACTGTTTAACTCTTAAGGACTTGGAAAATAAGCCTATTTTCAAAAAAAGCGGAGTGTTCCTTTAAGGGCACTGCACTTCGGCATTTTTAAGACATGGGACAGTCTTGCGCAATTAATTCCTGTCATGTGCATGCAAGTGTGGGTATTTGGACAGGGCAAATGCTCTTCTGTTTCCTCAAATTGCATTTACCTGCCAAAGAGTATTGCTACCTTAAGGCTACATTATTCAACTTTTTTGTTTGAAATTTAAATAATGAGTGAGAACATAAAATCATACTTTCTCTAAAACACTACAATAATTATTTATATTTTAGAGCTGCCAGGACAGATTTCCCAGGAAACTGCATGCATCCGTCCATGCGTGTTTCATATCTAGCCAGCCAGCCATGCGCTGCGCCGAAACGCTGCATGTTGCCTCAAGTCATGCTTGTGAAGACACGTACCAAGTTTGGTCTGAATACGATAAAACGTTGCAGAGATATAGATTTAGATATATATAAAGTGTTTTTTCGCAAACGCTACGTAAAATTTGTTTGCGCGTTTATCAAAAACGGTTTGAAGAATCAACTTGAATTCCATAACTTTTTGTTGACACGGTCTGAAGATGATCTGGTAAAATGTTCGTAAAAATTGGAGCAACGGCCTAGGAGGAGTCCGCAAAAGTAGGTTTTTCAGATCATTCAAAATAGCGGAAAATTTGCATAACGTAATAGGGTGCAATCGAATCGACTTGAGCCAAGGAATCAGAGGAAAAATTTTGTTTCTACCCATTAGGGTCCAAAAGTTATTAGCATAAACATGAGTGAAACTTTGGACAGTTGGTGGCACTAGAGGGAATAATTTAGAGACTCCAAATTTGGTGTGGTTACTATTGGTAATGACCTCTATGAGTGTACCAAATTTCATAATTTTCCCGCAAACGGTTCTATGGGCTGCCATAGACTTCAATGGCGGAAGAATAATAATAAGAAATCTAACGGTTTCAAGAGGGGCTCCGCACCTTCGGTGCTTGGCCCCTAATAAATGCTGCCCAGTCATTTGTGAACAAAACATCGTCATCTCAGGGAATTGTACTATGGTTATCATCTCGGTTAATTGTATGATTTGCATCTCAAGGAATTGTACTAGGAATATCATCTCAGAGAATAGGCTATGGCAATCAAATGTAAAGCACAAAACAGCCTGCTTTTGGTGTTTCAAAAGACACACCTATATTTCTATGTTTCAGAAGACTTGCTTCTGTCATTTGTCACAGTGGTAAATGTTGGTTGCTTATTGTCCATGATGTGGCAAAGGGGTGGAACTAGCCATGCAAAATAATTTTCCTCACAATGTACTTGGCAAATGTGTCATGGCATAGAAGAGCTTGACAATGCATCTGAAATTCTACTAACAGCAGAAATATGGAGCAAGGCAGCGAAGATCGAAGGTAAAATACCAATGCGATATTATTAGCTTGATGTGTGTAATTGATCTCTCCTGTTTTAATGTGTGTATTGAAAGTTATAAATTGTATTGTAGGAAACTATTCAATTTGTAAAACAAGAAATCTTTTATCCACCATAAATTGTATTGTTGCACCTGTTCAGGATTACCTATAAATGTTAATTTATCTGAATGCATCATTACATGTTATCTCTCTTTAGTCAAGTGCAATCAAATGGCGGATGCAGATCTCTTCGATCACTTCTCATTTTCACCATTTTGCTGATCCTGCTCCTGTGTTACTACATCCTCGTCTATGAAAACTCACAAATCTGGGTGTCAACCGCTGGACTATATCTTCCAGACACCGGCAATAGGACTGGGATTTCTGCTGAACCATGGAAGCCTCCAGAACCATATTATGTGGCTTATCCATACAATTATAGTTTTATTATGAATGAGCCAGAGAAGTGCCAGAAGGAAAATGCTTTCGTGGTTTTGATGATACCAGTGGCTCCAAGCAATGCGGTCGCTCGGGACGCCATCCGTTCAACGTGGGGTTCGGAGAGGTTAGTTGGGGACAAGATAGTGATCGTCTTGTTTCTGTTGGGTCTTCCCACTTCACAAGACAGCGTAAAGCTTCAAGCGGATTTGCTGCAGGAAAGCGAGAAGTATCATGACATTTTACAAAGTGATTTCTGGGACAGTTACTACAATCTCACCATTAAGACAATGGTAATGCTAGAATGGCTGACGGCTTATTGTCTGAATACGTCCTACGCAATGAAGGTCGACTCGGATATATTTCTAAACGTGAAAAACTTAGTGAATATGCTTCTGTCGGCACCAAAGCAAAACTATATGACTGGACTTGTGGCCAGGGGTGCATGGGTATTGAGAAACCCCCGTTCTAAATGGTATCTTCCAAAAACAGTTTACGCCCCAGCTCAGTATCCCCCCTACGCTCTGGGATTGGGATATGTGTTCTCTCTGGACCTGACAAGGAAAATTCTTGAAGCAGCACAACTTGTCAAACCGGTTTACATAGAGGATGTGTTTGTAGGCTTATGCATGAAGCATTTAGACATCGCTCTGACTGATCCGCCTGATGGAAGCTTATTCAATGTCTTCCCTGTCAATTATAATCGCTGTCGCTATTCGAAACTCATCGCCACAACGACACGAAACTTGAGAGACCAAATCAAGTTTTGGAGAAATTTACAGACACCTGGTCCATATTGCTAAAAAAAAAGAGCTGAATTTGTGTAATGGTCACATGATACGACCAACAAAACTTGTCAGCCATTGTGACAAATGGAACACTAAAAACACAGAACGGCCAAATGAACGATTTAAGACCAAGACATTTTTAAATGTTTTGGCAAAAACAATGACTTGTCATTTCAAGCTGGTCAAAAAAAAAAAAACAATAGATGCTGTATGCAAAGAAGTGGGTAAGATATTTGTTCAAAAAATTATATAGCTATGGATTTGAAAATAAGTGATGGATCTAATAAAGCTTTCAATGGCTGCAGTCTTTAAAGCACAAGTGTAAAATGCATGTGTATGCAAATAAATGCCCTGAAAAATAAAATTCCTATTTAATGCTAATTATTGAACAATTTACACATCCACTATATTGCCAAAAGTTTTGGGACGCCTGCCTTTACATGCACATGATCTTTAATGACATCCCATTCCTAATCCGTAGGGTTTAATATGGAGTCGGCCCACCCTTTGCAGCTCTAACAGCTTCAGCTCTTATGGGAAGGCTTTCCACAAGGTTTAGGAGTGTGTTTATGGGAATTTTTGACCATTCTTTTGGAAGTGCATTTGTGAGGTCAGGCACTGATGTTGGACGAGAAGGCCTGGCTCCGTCTCCGCTCCTAGATCCTGACCACTGCAGTCCGGGAACACCCCACAAGAGCTGCAGTTTTGGAGATGGGACCTACAATTATTTTATCCTCTATGTCACGAATATGGGAGCGCGGGGCACAACCTAACACCGGGTTAATAGTTACACGCATGGTTTAACAATTTCCAAACATGCCAGTATGATGAAACTTAGTGTATTTACTAGTTGCCATATCAACATTATTTAGAGAAAGAATTGCGCCAAAATTAAAACAATTTTGGAAGATATCACTGAATTTATTGAACCATAGCAAAAGTAAATTTCTTACTTAAAGTTTATTTTTCATCTCAGTTTTTTGTGTTTATTTAAAATGAGACAAATCTGATGTTATTGTAATCTTATATCTGTTATTTAACAGCAGAAGACAAGAGCTGCAGTTTAAATCCCTGTTGTGAAGGTGGGGCATGTTGTCACACTGCGTTACAATGAGCCCCTATTAGAACTGCTCTATTATATTCTATACGTTTATGAAATATATTGAGAAACCACGAGAAAAAAGGTGAATAATGACTGAGAGTCAATGTTCAGAAGGTATTCATTATTATCATGTTTTATGCTGTATTATAGCTGTGTTTTGTAGTGTGTTTGTTTTCAAACAAAAAAAAAAATGAGTTTCCCGTTATTTATTTTAAAAAGTTAATAATTATATTCATTTTTACAAAATATTTGAGTTTGTCTTGTATATTTTTGATTAGATCAGATAACATTTTAAGCTGTCATTCGGTCATATTACAATGCATGCACCCCACCTATGGGGCATGTTGTCACATTTCACTTACATTCTTTCGGGGTTAATAAATACCCAAGTGGATTTACACAAACTGAGAAAGTGAATAAGTGTGCCCGGCTCTCCCCTATGATGAACTCCCACTCGCCTCTGAGTCTCGGGAACGCAGCGTCCGCGCGTAGACCAATCAGCACGGAGAGCGTTCGCACGCGATCAGCGGACGGCGGAGGCGAGGGCGAAGAAACTATTAGAGGTGTTTGCATACAAAGTAAAAGTTAAATCATTGTTTTAGGAAATAGTTGCATGTGTGTTTTCGCGCACGCGATCTGCTCTGCAGCTACAGATCTGACAGCAGAGACCAGGTACAAGTTCAGTGCACAGTAAGTGCTTTCAACTGGCAAGTGTGCACGAATCGATTGTTTGCATATTTCTACTATATCTTACCTGTTTATAATAATGCTTTTCTCTTAAAGTTATAGTTCATATGCCATAATTTTGTTGTTGGGAGTATGTAAACAACTAAACAACACGGTTTGCGCATGCTCAGTCCAGATTCAAATGGTCTCCATGTCTTTTTCATTTTTTTATTTATTGACAGTTTGAATGCTTAACCTATTTCATGTGATTTATCCTAAACAGTGTGCAGTGGATTGTTCAGTCTGCTTTAACAGAAAACAACAACACTTCTGCATTGCATGACACTTAGCGAAATCAAAGTCAACTTGTGTGTGTTGTCAGTAAACTGGTTTAGCCTCAGAAATATCTGAATATACTAAAAACATGCATTCTCTCTCTCTCTCTCTCTCTCTCTCTCTCTCTCTCTCTCTCTCTCTCTCTCTCTCTCTCTCTCTCTCTCTCTCTCTCTCTCTCTCGTTGTAAGTGTGAATTAAAAGGACAATACATTTAATTATTGAGGTACGGTATTTCCAGATGTTTTGTTATTTGCACAGTTTAATGCACAAGTAAATGCACCTTGTTTAGATATTTTACTGGAAAAAAACAAGACAAAGATAGCGATTTTTCTTTTTAAATGATTTTGCATTGCTGTTACGGCTCTTGCATTTCAAATTGCAAGTATTGTTGCAATACTTTACTGTTGTATTGTTCAATAATTGCATTGACAGCTGTGTAAGGCAAATGCAAAACGAGTTCTCTCAGGAAATGGCGAGCAGTGAAGAGACTTTTTGTCATAACAGGTAGCCAAAGAGATGGTCATGACAACAGAATAATGCAGTCATCACGTGATGAGGCTCTGGCTCGTGTCACACTGCTGGTTTCAGATGCGTTTACACCTGAGAGTTCATTACAGAGCGACTGATGCGGCACAACAGGGCTCTACCTGATCTACCTGATCTTCACTCAAAGGACACCTTGACAAACCAGTTGGGTGTTTTTAGTAGTACATTACATATTATTACTATTAACAAATCTTATTTTCACTCCCTGCATATATTTGCACAAGTCATTGCTCTTATTCTTGCTTTAATCGGCAGAAACCCATTGTGCAAGATGTTTTTTTCTCAGCAATTAAAATGCAGAGTCACTAAAAGCAGAAATCCCGGCCCTGAAAATAACAGCTTTATAAAACCATAAAGCGTCTGGATGTGGATATTTAGTTCAGTGCGATAGGATCCATCTACAATTGTTTGCATTTTCTTCCCCATCAGGGTTTCCACAGGTCCTAAAGTCTTCACTTCACCTTCTACAATTTAAGGCAATAAAAATGTCTTAAACTGAAGAATAAGGTCTTAAATTTAATATCATGGCATTAAATGATGATTTCCTCAATGTGGAAAACTGGTACAGATTTGTAGAATCCATTCATAATTTTTTTTATTTACTGTATATTATAGAATGTCACGAAATTTGTCAAATTGTGGATTAATAAATCACAAGTAGGACAGAACACTAAAAGGGACAGTTCACCCAAAAATGACAATTCTGTCATCATTTGGTCAAATAAAACACAATTTGAGAAAAAATAAAACGTATCATATGGCCCTAAAAATATTTTTTTGTTAAACTTTTGATAAATTGCTGTTAAATTTGATATGTTTCATGACTTAAATGAACTAGACATGCTTTTTGACTAATAACATTAATGTAACCATTAAAACGGATTAAAATTAAAACACAGAAATAAATAAAATGGATTTCATATTTGCATGCAGTATCTAAACATCCTTCAAGACACTTTTAAATGACATGCAAAATGAAGAAATGAAATCTTGTTTTTGGAGATATTAAAAAAAGTAAGTAAAATTGTATTTATATAGCACTTTTAACGCTACAATGCACAAAGTGCTTTACACAATAAAAACACAATCATTGAGATACATAATGAAGAGCTACTCACAATACATGAAGAAACGAAATATAAAGTATCAAAAGTCAAACTACACAAAGACATCACTGAATACTAAAAGCACGTCTAAGTTTTCAGACGACATTTAAAAACACACACACACACACACATTCAGATGTTATGCTTAAAACAAGAACAAGTGTCTGTCAATGGATATGAAAATGACTTGTTTATTTGAATTAAGTTGATTTTTCTGAACCCATTGGCAACTTTTTTACAGTGTAGAGAAGGTTCAGTAAAAGTTATTTCCGAGCAGAGCTGTTCAAACTTTAATTAATTAAAAAGTCATGAAACATCTGTTGTGAATAAATACTGTCGCTAATACAACTCCTTCTGTGCTTCCTAGACATTGTGTTCCCTTCAGTACACTTTCTTGAATTGGTCTTAAAAGGTCTTAAATTTACCTTCATAGAAACCCTGTACATGTACTTACTATAGGGTTAGTTGCATGTAATTATGCATAATTTACTGTTATTACATTAGTAACATTAGCATGTAACATATGCAACAATGACACTGCATAATCAAGTGTTTCCCAGTTTATGTAACACCTGTAATTGTTGGTGCTATTTAAATTGGTCATGTCTGATTTGCATGACAGCTTGAAGCGCTGCATTCCATGAACTTGCAGATTGTCACCGAGATGTCCCTTCATTTGACCAATCAGTCAACCCACATTACAGGTTATACAGTAACAGCCTGAAACCTGAGCGGGAACCGGACACCGCTTCACACGCGAGTGTTGGAAGGGTTTAAAGAGCAGCTGATCGAAAGCCAAAGACTTTCCTCTCTTCATCCCGGTGTAGAATTGGAGATTGCATGCAAAAATGGGTAAGAAACCTGTACTCTTTTATATATATATATATATATATATGTGTGTGTGTGTGTGTGTGTGTGTGTGTGTGTGTGTGTGTGTGTGTGTGTGTGTGTGTGTGTGTGTGTGTGTGTGTGTGTGTGTGTGTGTGTGTGTGTGTGTGTGTGGACTGGTAATCCCTACGTTATGGGGACAAAATGTCCCCACAAAGATGGCAATATCCAAAATCCTTGTCCTTGTGGGGACATTTTTGGTCCCCCATGAGGAAAACATCTTATAAAAAAAAAAAGTGATGTTTTTGAAAATGTAAAAATGCAGAATGTCTCCTGTGATGGGTAGGTTTAGGGCAGCAGGCAGAGTGTGTGTGTGTGTGTGTGTGTGTGTGAATGCATTACGCCTATGGAATGTCCCCATAGAACATTGAAACACAACATGTGTGTGTGTGTGTGTGTTTTATTTTATTTTACATTTGATAAATTTCATTCATGTATCAGCCATATTCATCTGGTAAAGGGACAGCTCATGCAAAAATGAAAAATTCTGTCATTTTCTCAAACAAACCTGTGTGTGTGTGTGTGTGTGTGTGTGTGTGTGTGTGTGTGTGTGTGTGTGTGTGTGTGTGTGTTTTATTTTATTTTACATTTGATAAATTTCATTCATGTATCAGCCATATGTTGGAAACCAAGCAGATTTGCTGACCATTGACTTCCATTGTATTGGCATAGAAAACACTGTCAATTCTTCAAATGTTTTCTTTTATGTTTCACAAAAGAAAGAAAGTCACTCAGAGTATGTAACTAGGTCAGTGATAATCTCAGCTGCAAGGAAAATCCCAAGTAATAAGGGGAACAAAATTAAAGGAAAGTCTCCCCTTGCCATTTTTGGAATGTTTGGAATTGAATCCTTCTATAATGTGCACCAGGCCACATAGATTGTGAAACCTGTGCATTTGTATTTTGTACAACGGGGCCAAAGGCACACCTTAAGAAAAATCTTCCACCGCTCTCAGTGTATGATTGCAGAAAACATATATGTGTTTGTATTGAACATTGATGGAGTGTAGCTACTCATAATGTAATAACTGCACATAATGTAATAAATATGACATTATTATTGTATTAAAATGTTCATAATATTATAAAATCTTAAACTCACAATTATTAGAAAATTATTATATTATCAACTCACCAAAAACATGTCATATTTGAATTATTGTAACAGCTTTTAAAACATTAAAATATTAATACAGTGCATTTTTAAAAACCTTAAGCCAGTTTTACTGTGCGTTCACACGAGACGCGACTGCAAAAATAAACTGCGCTATTCACGAGTAGTTTGGCGCTTGAACATGTTGAGTTTACTCGCGTCGTTCGCGCGTGTCATTCACTACAACTGACGCAAATTCGCGTTATGGGAGGGGCTTCTGCCAGGCGGCTGGTCTCGTTGCGAAATGGCTGACATACGCCGAATAAGCTCAATTTGCCGGCTTTAACTAGCTTGTAGTCTCAATAGGGTGAATTCTGGGTTCTTTTTCCAGGTCATCTCAATGGCAAAAAGTGTCCCAATCACCCTGAAATCACCCTATGTAGAGCTCAAATTGAGAAAAGAACGTTTTTTACTTCTACTACTACTACTACTACTTATTCTACAACTACTACTACTACTGCTGCTTATTATTCTTCTACTACTACTACTTAATCTACTACTACTACAACTACTATTACTATTACTACTACTATTACTTCTACTACTCCTTATTCTACAACAACTACTACTACTACTACTACTGCTGCTTATTATTCTTCTACTACTTCTTCTACCACTACTACTTAATCTACTTCTACTACAACTACTAGTACTACTTAATCTACTACTACTACCACTACTATTACTTCTACTTAATCTACCACTACTATTACTTCTACTTAATCTACTACTACTACCACCACTACTTAATCTACTACTACTACCACTGCTGCAGTCTACTACTACTACTACTACTACTACTACTAAATCAACTACTACTACCACTACTATTACTACTACTTAATCTACTACTACTACCACTACTATTACTACTACTTATTCTACTACTACTACCACTACTATTACTACTATTACTTAATCTACTACTACTACCACTACTATTATTTCTGATCTGCTACTACTGCCTACCACTACTACTACTTAATCTACTACTACTTCCACTTCTAGTACTACTACTTAATCTACTACTACTACCACTGCTATTATTTCTGCTCTACTACTGCTACCACTGCCACTGCTACTACTTAATCTGCTGCTGCACTTACTGGTGCTGCTGCTTAATCTACTACTACCACTGCTACTTAATCTGCTACTACTGCCACTGCTGGTGCTACTTAATGTGCTACTGCAGCTGCTATTGCTGCTACTGCTACTTAATCTGCTGCTACTACAACCTACTCATATTGGCTTAATCTGCTGCTAATGCCACTACTACTACTATCTGCTGCTACTGCACTGCCACTGCTGCTGATCTGCTGCTGCTGCTGCCACTGCTGCTGCTTAATCTGCTGCTGCCACTGCTGCTGCAGCTGCTGTACTGCTGCTGCACTGCTGCTGCTGCTGCCACTGCTGCTGCTGCTGCTGCTGATCTGCTGCTGCTGCCACTGCTGCTGCTTGATCTGCTACTGCTGTTGCTGCTACTGCTGCTGCTGCCTACTGCTGCTATCTGCTGCTGCC
Source organism: Gobiocypris rarus (assembly GCA_023029165.1). Taxonomy (NCBI): domain Eukaryota; kingdom Metazoa; phylum Chordata; class Actinopteri; order Cypriniformes; family Gobionidae; genus Gobiocypris; species Gobiocypris rarus. The sequence continues at coordinate 2,668,197 of CM040912.1, forward strand.
ACTGCTGCTATGCTGCTGTAATCTGCTGCTACTGCTGCCATGCTGCTGCTGCTGCTGCTGCAGCTGCTGTACTACTGCTTAATCTGCTACTGCTGCCACTGCCACTGCTGCTGCTATCTGCTGCTGCTGCCACTGCTGCTACTAATCTGCTGCTACTGCCCACTACTGCTGCTGCTACTATCTGCTACTGGCTGCTATTGCTGCTGTAACTGCTGCTGCAATCTGCACTGCTGCTGCTGCTGCTGCTGCTGCTTAATCTGCTGCTGCGCACTGTGCTGCTGCTGCTAAATCTGCTGCTACTGCTACTGCTTAATCTGCTACTACTGCCACTGCTGCTACTGCTACTTAATCTGCTGCTGACTGCTACTACTACTGCTGCTACTGTTGCTACTACTTTTTATTTATTTAGAAAAGAGCAGAGTGCTGCGTTTTTTTAATGTTAGTAGGAAACCCCAGAATCAGCTGTGCTGTCAGTCTAATCAAGGTAACGTTCACCACAAAGGAAGGCCCGCCTCTCCATTCATTTGATTGGACAATAGGAAAAAAACGTTGGCCGTTTATCTGCTCAGAGTTGATTTTTTTTCAACTTCATGCACTCAGAGCGCTCCTTCAAAAACGCGAGGGCGCATATGAATTCTCAATTGCTTGTGTCCACTTTTGTGTCCTTCAATGCTCGTTTTTTGAGTCAACAGATTATAAAAACTTCAGGGTTTTTGGTTCTGGGTTTTTTAGCTTGTTTGCTGTACACCTTGTCACATATCAGCTTTTAGACATTGTTAGTTTTTTTGTAATAAGTCATAAATAACAAGAAGGCCGCTTCACGCAATAGAAAGTCCATGGAAACGGTTGGTTTGTTCCTCCCCTTTTTTTTTGGATCACTTTTACTCGGGACATGCTAGCTGGCAACATAGGATTCCATTCATTATGCTAAGCTAAGCTAGCGGTGACCCTGCCAAACTAAAACAATGCATGCACTGAGACAAAAATGCATTTGCCCACATATCTAAATGTAGGAAAGATGCTGAATAAGCCCTATTTCTAAAAATGGTGGAGTGTTCCTTTAAAAACATATAAATGTATATGAGGTGGCAAGATGGGCTTAAGTATCGATACAATTACTTTAGCTAAAATAATAATGTTTTTAGTTTTTAATAATGTAAAAATATGTTTTTGAAATAATGTATCTCTATAATATTATCTCTCTCTCTCTTGATGTGAGCAGCACAGAAGACGGCACTGATTGTTTACGCCCACCAGAGTCCCGCCTCGTTCAACGCTGCTGCGCGAGATGTGGCTGTCCAGGCGCTGACAAAGCAAGGCTATAAAGTCCTAGTGTCGGATCTCTATGCTATGAGCTTCAAAGCCTCCGCGACTGCTGATGATATTAAGGGTAGGACTTTGCTGACATGTAGCATCCTCACATATCCATTTCATGTACAGATGTAAGGAAAATATACACTGCATTTATATTACAATTCTACAACTATGTTGTGGTGCTTTCTTTTCCCAGAAAGAATGTTAATCATATATATTGGTTAGATCATTTTTAGTTTTTAAATATAATGTAACTAGATTTTACACACTTAAAGAAATATCGTATCGTATGTCGAATATTGTGTTATTTAACAGGTTAATCAGAATTGAGTATTGAGACAGACCATGAGTGTAAAACCATTGAATGCACAGGTAGCTCCAGTCAGTTTAATCACTGTTCTTTATAAATGCACTGCTATTAACACACACACACACACACGTCACTCGCGCACACACATGTCACTCACACACACACACACACACACACACACACACACACACACACACACACACACACACACACACACACACACACACACACACACACACACACACACACACACGTCACTCGTGCACACACACACACACACACGTCACTCGTACACACACACACACGTCTCGCACACACACACACACACACACACACACACACACACACACACGTCACACACACGTCTACACATGTCACTCCACACACACACACACACACACACACACACACACACACACACACACACACTTCACACACGTCTAGCACACACACATCTCACACACACACGTCACTCACACACACACACGTCTCGCGCCCACACATCTCACACACACGTCTACACACACACACACACACACACACACTTCACACACACACGTCTAGCACACACATCTCACACACACACACACACTCGCACACATACGTCTTACACACATACACCCTCACTTCACACACACATCTCTCACACACACGTCACACACACACATCATTCGCACACACACACACGTCTAACACACTTCACACACACACACTTCATTCGCACACAAGTCATTCGCTCACACACAGACACATATGTCTCACACACATCTCTCACACATACACACACACGTCTCACACACACTCGCACTCAAACACACACACATCATTCGCGCACACACACGTCTAACACACTTCACACACACACACGTCATTCGCACACAAGTCATTCGCACACACACACAGACACATACGTCTCACACACACATCTCTCACACATACACACACACACTCGCACTCAAACACACACACATCATTCGCACACACACACACACACACACGTCTAACACACTTCACACACACACACACACACACACACACACACACACACACACGTATTTGTGTTTCCGTATTTTAATGGGGACATTCCATAAGCGTAATGCATTTTATGCTGTACAAACCATATTTTCCTATCCCCTACACTGCCTGCCCTAAACCTACCCATCACAGGAGACATGCTGCATTTTTACATTTTCAAAAAATACTTGAGTGTGATTTATAAGATAATGTTTTCCTCATGAGGACCAAAGAATGGAGTATTCAGACAGACCCTGATATAACTTGCACTGTAACTATCACAGGTGATCTGAAGAACCCTGAGCACTTTGTGTACAACGATGAGGTGATGACATATCTTTCAGGTGATAGCTCCCCCTAGTGCTGCCAGACACTCAAATTACACATTTCACCTTGATCACAGAACAATAATATGATGTGGGATGTATTTACAGTTCCCGCTGTACTGGTTTAGTATGCCTGCCATCATGAAGGGCTGGATAGACCGAGTCCTGATTCAAGGATTCGCCTTCACCATGCAGAAGATGTATGACAACGGCATTTTTAAGGTCTGAATCTTTTGCTCCTGACACAAAGGCTCTGTGATTCTAATGGTCATCAGATTTAGTTAAAATATCATCCACCTTTCCCACACCAGGATAAGAGGGCCATACTCTCATTCTCCACGGGGGGAACGGAGTCCATGTATCTGGCCGACTCAGTACATGGAGACATCAATGTTCTGCTTTGGCCTTTACAGGTGAGATAATCGTCTCTTATCATGAGTAAGCACTTTTTTGTTTGACCTTACAGTTCAGTGTCTAGTTTCACAACTCCCCAAACAGACCATTTATTCAAATTAGGCTATAAAAACAAATCTATGCAAATTTGTCAGAAACATAAATATTAGGGCTGCCAAATATCCTGAATGAAATGGAGTCATCCCAGGTCAGTGTATTAAATTCATATGGAATGCAGTTTGTAGTGTATTTTAGATTAAAGGGATAGTTTATGGGATGATTTTAGACTCAAAATGATTAATACATGCACACACAATTATCCATGAACTTTTCACTATCCACAAACAAATGCCTTTCAACTTGTATGTGCAAAACACAGAATTGCATGAATGTGCTGCAGTTTGTACAAATAGACACATTTTTTTTATACAAATGTTTTATTTTGCATTAGTGTATCATAATTTGCACATGCAACAAATAAGATGTGCATTTGTGGATCATGTGACGCGTGTGCTGCATTGATCTAATTTTATTCATTTGGATTTTGAGACTTTCATTTCACGTTTTCAAGCATTTCACAAACCACACACAAACAACTACCAGTGAATGCGCCTGGTGCTGATTATTAATGTATGCACAACTACCAAATGTGCATTTCTCCATTAAAACTTTACAACTTGTATGTGCAAAATCCAGATTGACATGAATGTACAGTATTTTGTACAAACAGAGACATATTTGTGAATACAAAAATTCGATGTTGGTCAGAATTTGTGCGTGCACCGAGTACGATCTGCATTTGTGGATCCGGTGACGCGCGTGCATTCATTGACTCGTTTGTGAGTCGATCCTATTTGATTCATTTGGATTTTGAGACTTTCATTTCGCCAGTTTGGCCTTGCACGATCCACACACACAGCTGTCTAAGAAAACCTGCTACCACTATATTTCGCTATATTTCATATTAAGCATTTTATAATGGTTTTCTATAGGAGAAAAATATTGAGATAAATGTTGTGTTCATAACTTAATCTGCTTGCATATACTGTTAAGCGTTTTTCTCGTCTTTATAATGAGGAAACATTAAGTGTTTTATAGGCAGAAGAACGCTTCCGGTGCCGTTGTCTGTTTCGGCAGAATACTGCCATCTAGTGGTAGCAGGTTTTCTTAGCCAGCTGTGTGTGTGATTCGTGCAAGGCCAAACTGGCGAAATGAAAGTCTCAAAATCCAAATGAATAAAATTAGATCAATGCAGCACACGCGTCACATGATCCACAAATGCACATCTTATTTGTTGCATGTGCAAATTATGATACACTAATGCAAAATAAAACATTTGTATAAAAAAAATGTGTCTATTTGTACAAACTGCAGCACATTCATGCAATTCTGTGTTTTGCACATACAAGTTGAAAGGCATTTGTTTGTGGATAGTGAAAAGTTCATGGATAATTGTGTGTGCATGTATTAATCATTTTGAGTCTAAAATCATCCCATAATAGTTCACACAAAAATTAGCCCATGATTTATCCTCCCTCAAGTCATCCTATGTGTATATGACATTCTAATATTGATCATAAAAGTGCATCTATCATCATAAAAGTGCATCTATCATCATAAAAGTGCATCCATCCATCATAAAGGTGCATCCATCCATCATAAAAGTGCATCTATCCATCATAAAAGTGCATCTATCATCATAAAAGTGCATCCATCATCATAAAAGTGCATCCATCATCATAAAAGTGCATCCATGCATTATAAAAGTGCATCCATCATCATAAAAGTGCATCCATGCATTATAAAAGTGCATCCATCATCATAAAAGTGCATCCATGCATTATAAAAGTGCATCCATCCATCATAAAAGTGCATCTATCATCATAAAAGTGCATCCATACATTATAAAAGTGCATCCATCCATCATAAAAGTGCATCTATCCATCATAAAAGTGCATCTATTCATCATGAAAGTGTATCCATCATCATAAAAGTGCATCTATCCATCATAAAAGTGCATCTGGTCCATCATAAAAGTGCATCTATCCATCATAAAAGTGCATCTATCCATCATAAAAGTGCATCTATCCATCATAAAAGTGCATCTATCCATCATAAAAGTGCATCTGTCCATCTTAAAAGTGCATCTATCATAATAAAAGTGCATCTATCCATCATAAAAGTGCATCCATCATCATAAAAGTGCATCCATCCATCATGAAAGTGCATCCATCATCATAAAAGTGCATCTATCATAATAAAAGTGCATCTATCCATCATCATGAAAGTGCATCCATCATCATAAAAGTGCATCTATCCATCACAAAAGTGCATCTATCATCATAAAAGTGCATCTATCCATCATAAAAGTGCATCTATCATCATAAAAGTGCATCTATCATCATAAAAGTGCATCCATACATTATAAAAGTGCATCCATCATCATAAAAGTGCATCTATCATCATAAAAGTGCATCTATCATCATAAAAGTGCATCCATACATTATAAAAGTGCATCCATCATCATAAAAGTGCATCTATCATCATAAAAGTGCATCTATCCATCATAAAAGTGCATCTATTCATCATGAAAGTGTATCCATCATCATAAAAGTGCATCTATCCATCATAAAAGTGCATCCATCCATCATAAAAGTGCATCCATCCATCATAAAAGTGCATCTATCCATCATAAAAGTGCATCCATGCATTATAAAAGTGCATCTATCCATCATAAAAGTGCATCCATCCATCATAAAAGTGCATCTGGTCCATCATAAAAGTGCATCTATCCATCATAAAAGTGCATCTGGTCCATCATAAAAGTGCATCTATCCATCATACAAATTTGGAACATAACTTGTTTAGATTTATGGCTTTGATTTTCTAGCAGTTTTAGAGTTCAACATGTTTCATAAAATATATATTTTATATAAAATAAGTCATTTTCATAAACTTAAACCTCTATAACTTTTTTTGGTTTCACTTTGTAAACTTTTTTACTTCAACAATAATCTACCATGGGTCTTCTTTTAAATGAGACCAAACTTAAGTCTGTGCTCCCAAAATTCAAATTTTTAGATATGGACATTTTTGTCCGCTAAGGACCTCAGAGTAACTGTTTTTAGTTGATGCACAAGGGTTAATACATTAATACGGTCCCCCGGAGGCGGAGTATGTGATTTTTGGTCTCAGTTATTTTCATAAGACTACAATACATTTTAGTTCTAGTTATTTCATTCTAAATGTGGCAGATGGACATGAAATGACATCTTTTAACTAATTAAGTAAAATGTGGATCACAAACAGTTGCTGTGTTTTCTCTCACAGAATGGAGTGCTGCGCTTCTGCGGGTTCCAGGTCCTCGCGCCCCAGATCTTCTGGTGTCCGGCGCACTCGCCCCCGGTGGCGAGGGATGAGATGTTGGATGCGTGGCGGGAGCGGCTGCGGGGCGTGTTTGCCGAAAAGCCTCTGTCCTTCGCACCGACCGAATACTTTGACCTCAGCTTCCAGGGAGGATTCCGCCTCCGGCCGGAGGTCAGGGAGAAGTGTGCCTCTCTCACTCATGGCATCACCACAGCTCATCATTTAGGAAAACCTCTTCCTCCAGACAACCAGACCAAAGCTAAAGACAGCTGAAGGATCCGGTGAATCATTTATGCCTTAGATAATCTGCCATCAATGAGCAAGTGAATAATGCGACTATTGAAACAATCAATAAAATGTATTTTTACTGATAACTCTTGTTATTTTAGTAGTTATACTCATATATTCATGTGGGCCGGATCTATGTTGCTGTCTGGTGTCTTAATGAAGTAACTTGTCAAATGTAGATTATTTGACTATTATTGGTGATTTTGATGGTGATTAATCTATGCATTTTAATGAGTTAACGCATCCGTTGTGTTATGATATGATGTTTTACTTGTGCATTTTCAGATTTTGATTACAAATACCCCAAATAAATAACTGAATCTGAAACGACTTTGTTTTGGATGTTTTTTCTCCTTGTTCCCAGAATCTCAAGATGTATTATTTATTCTTTGTATAATGTATTGATGTAATATACAGTATGTGAGCACAAACCCAGTCCTGCGTCTCAAGGGTATATCTGTGGCAATAGCCAACAATACATTGTATGGGTCTAAATTATACATTTTTCTTTTATGCCAAAAATGCATTGCTAAGGACTTCATTTTTTTTCTATATTTTTTGCACCCTCAGATTCCAGATTTTTTTAATATCTCAGCCGAATATTGTCCCATCCAAACAAACCACACATCTATGGGAAGCTTATTTATTCAGCTTTAAGGTGATGTATACATCTCAATAAATACAAAAATCGACCCTTATGACTGGTTTTGTGGTCCAGTACAATAAAAACATGTCAGGCTAACATTATGTTTGGAATGTTCTTGGATGATAAAAAAAAGCAGAATTTCTTGTTAATGTGATGTTGATTCTGGGCAAATTTTTCATTCATAAATGCAAATGTACGAAGACAAAACCGCATTTGTCTGTTTTCAAAATAGACTATTTGTAACTATCTACTTTCATAACACTTTATAATAATTATAGTGCAGTAATGTACTTACATTAATTCAGTGCTTTAAACCTTTATTGGACATTAATATCATTATTATTAAGAGTTCAAATGTTTACACACACGCACACACACACACACACACACACACACACACACACACACACACACACACACACTCTCTCTCTCTCTCTGAAGAACTCACTGTGTGTATAGTCTATTAATGTATTAACTAATTAACTATATGATTTTTAAATACTTTATTGCACTGTATTTATTATAAAGTGTTACCCATCATTGAAATGTATGAAAAAAAGATTTGTTGGAATAATAAGAGACCTCGGTTTATTAGAAGAATGTGGAGATGCCTCCTTATTTTTATTTCCTTGAATAAATGTAATTGTCTTTCATTATTTAACTGATACTGGCCTTTCTAAATACCTGTTTATTTGTATTTATCAATATCAATTAAACAAATATAAATCCAGAAGTCTTCCGTACGTGCTCACGCAAACTGCCGGCGACGCGTCGCGACGTGTCTAGGTCATTCAGATGCGCCAGCGCGTCATTTGCTGCAACGCAATCCCAGCCATCCCAAACTCCCCCAGTAATCCCGGCGTCCTGTCCCGTTATTCCTCCATATCTGAGCTGAAGTTGAAGCGCCGCTGCTGATATTATGGGCGGATCTGGGAGTTCATTAGTTGGCCTGTGAAGAAGCGCTGCGGGGTGAGTGTCGCTCGCCTGTCTTTATGAACACATCGCTTTATTTGTTTAATAATGTCTCATGAATCGCCAGTGTTATTGTCAGAGCTGTTGATGGCATGCATCTGAATTCTCTTTGAGCTGTAGCCTTCAATGCATTCATTGTCAAACTAGCCAGAAACAGGAATCTCTATCATAAGGTTCATTATATTGTTTGATTTCCAGCATGCATTAAACGAGAACAGTGTTTCTCAGTAGATCTGGAATAGATGCAGAATACTGTTTAAAATGCATAAAGTTCTCTGTATAATTGATTTTAATTATCCAATAGCAAGACAGCAGATCTGAGAAAGATTACAGTAGAAAAAAAACACTTAATATATCGTTATAGGATACTTTAAGGATTTGTTTTAGCTCAAATTATGACCCCCATTCATTCAGTTTTTCCCTCTCAATGTTTTAAACTGGTCACTGTTTTTTTGCACAGTTTTTATTGAACATTTTGAATGTAATATACTAGCTAAAATTAAAAGCACACATTTTCAGGGAAGTCTCTAAATGATTAAATTTATGAGGTTATAAAAACTGCACGCATAAATATCAGATGGAATTTGGCAGTTATCTAAAAAAAAACAGGTACAATTCAATACAAATTTGATTCATTATAATTATTATGATGACACATTATAATGCCAATATTAATTAAATTAGTTTTAATAAAAGTCACCAACAATAACACTATAAAAAAATAGTAAATATAAGTATTTCACATTTTTTAGTTCCACAAACTGAATGTTTTGTGTCCCGTAATTACAACTTTAAAAGTTATTGTTAACGTTTTAAACGTTATTATATATTTGTGCTTTTACTATCTCTAATCAGGCTTACTATTTTGAATTTTAGGCTCATTTCGTGCACAAAGTATGTGCTTTATGCATGTATAATTGTTGCAAGTGTAATTGTTTAGTTGTTTATTTCATGCATACCTGGTTGTATTTAATTTTTTTGACGGTTGAACTCGTTTAAAATTGTGTGCAAAACAATCTGGCACACCCTGTTGTGTGAATATAGCAATATTTAACATGTTCTTACTATAGGGTTAGGGTTTGGCTGAGGGCTAGTTGCATGTAATTATGGGTAATTTACTGTTATTACCATGGTAAGTACATGTAACAATGACAAGTGTTACCAAAAATCACTGGATATTACTCAGTCATTGAACATTTCTATTGTCAAATATTAACCATGTTAACCACTTACATCTTACACACTCTTTCAATCTCACTCATTTTGACATTGACCTTTTTTTGTCATCCTAAAAATAAACAGATTCATCAAGAGTATCAAATATTCAAATCGACTCACATTTATTTGCACAGTGCTGTAACTACACATCGTTTCTCAGCAGCTTGACAGAAAATCCATGTTTCTACATTACAATTTCGAGTAGTTTATGAGACGTGACTCTGTCCAAGTAATGACCAGAAATATACAGTTAATCATGAGGTTAGCTAACGTCATGTGTTCATTTAGGCACAAACAATGATCTCACTGAAGCAGTTCTTACAAGTTGTGAACATAATGATTACGATATATAGAAAATTTGGCAGTTGTGTGTGTATTTGGGGTGAGGCTTGTCCCACTCAATGTCCAAACCATGTTTGGGTCAAATATGGATAATTGCTTTAAATTAGGGATGCATGATATATCAGCCACCATATCAGTATCGGACAATATATTTTTAATTTTTAATGTTATCGTCAGTGCATTTGAAGTGCAAAATTAAAGTGCTGGTACTCATCAAACGGGGCATGTTGCAAGGGCATTATTTTCATTTGAACATTGGGGGGTTGAAGTGTGAACCGTTTAACAGGGTCCCACTCATGCTCCCCTTCATTTATTTGTTTGCAAAATGATCCACACATGCATAGTTGGTTGATAACATAATCGCAATAAAGTAGCTTATAGTTAACAATCATGGGGCATGGAAAGTCAAACTAACTACTTTAAATTGTCTTATACTGAGCATGTTAATTTCCTTGAAATAAACTGGTTTTCTCTAATATCTGTATTAGCAGAAAACATCTTACACATTGGGAAAAAACAATAGTTTAGTCAAGTTCAGACTTTAAAGCTCTTGATTTAAACACACCTGGTCTTATGCATTTGTTACAGTAAGGATATAATTACAGGTAATACCATTTGATAGCTCCTTTTTTATCTGTAGCATTTATTTAAAAAAAATCATATCATGCTTTTTTACGCTGGTGAACGCGCTGCTTATGGTGATTTGCGTGCAACTCATGCAAAATTAAACAATTGGGCTTCAGCCACTGATATATTGTGCAGACAATTGATCCATTCAGTTCGTATACAATTAATTAGTAGACTGATTGTATGTTTCATTGTGAGTGGTCCGAGTACTGGCAACATGTGAGAAGTCCCGGTGCTACAAGAGCCAAATTATGTCCCCCTGACAAATGATCACCCCCCTTGTTGAAGTCACTGACCTGATTGCTTAATCCTAAACCTACCAATACTAGGGGGGTATTCATCTGGCAGGGGGTCAGAATTCAGCACAACACCGGTACGTAAGAAAAAGTGAGGATTAAAATATAGAAGTGCCAGTACTGTGTTCCTGTGCATACCAGCCCACTTCACCGACTGCTTATCGTTATCGGCCTTAGTGTTGTCAAAAGTACCAACTTCAGTACTAAAATGTAAAAAATGTGATGCTTTGAGCACTGTTGAGCGGAATCGTAAACACCTTTGATTGGACATTGTGTTCACGCGCTCATCGGATATATCTGTGATTGGCTACAATGATCAACACACAGAAGTGTTTTGAAAGCAGGAGCGGGAGCGTTTGAAAGCTCAAGCAAGCATCAATCAGCGGACCGGTTTCAAACGCTTGTTTTTGAAGCGCTGATCATTGCAGCCAATCACAGACATACTTGATGAGCACGTGAACACAATGGCCAATCAGAGGTGTTTATTTAAGAATTATCCATTTCGGCCAAAATTTTCATATCAGTGTATCCCTACTATACATTTTTAAACCCAATGTTTTTTTTTTTCTTCCATATTTGACCCAAACATGGGTTGAAACAACCCAGCATATTGAAGTGTTGAATCAGGAAGTGGAGGTGTGTTTTTCCCTTCAGGTGTGCAGCATTGGTGGACTGAGGCGTGGATGTAGCAATGGTGCTGGATCTGGGCGAGAACTGCATGGAGCAGGCTAATGGAGGAGGGCTCGCAAAGAACGTCTCAGAGATGCTAGAACCAGAGCCAGACACAGAGAAACCCAAACCAGTCCGAGCCAGGACCAGCAGCATCACCCAAAGAGACAAATCGACCCACAATGGGCCACACGCGCAGCCTTGTGCCACGTGGGATGGCAGCTCCCAGGTTCAGCGACGGCTCCAGAAGACAGAAGGTAGAAGTAAGGGAGAAACTGCGCAGCCAGGGGAACCTTCCAAACAGCCCCCGTGCCGAAGGCCTCTTAGTCTGGAAATAAAACCACAGAGAATTAGAGCAACACAGCCAGTGCGGAAGGTGGTACAGCCACCATGGCGTAGCGGTGGCCCGTCTCCACCCACCCGAAGCCTGACAAGCCTTAGTTTAGGGACAGGAAACTGGCTTCGACGCAGTGAGAGCACATGCACGGTGAACTCCTCAATGCCCCCACGCGCTGCCAGGGGTCAAATGAGACCTGCAACCTCCTTGCCACATATTGCCAGGGGTGTCACACCCCTTCCTTCGCCTTCAACACCTCGTGGGCCGTGCCTGCTTGTGGCTCTTCGTCCAACAAACCTGGAACAGGAGCGTCAGAACTTTTTTCAGTCTAAATATCAGTATGAGCCTCAGTTTGAGTATACCTCCCCAGAGCCCATCAGTGTTTTGGAGAAGTACAGAGAGGGCTCAGGTCTCTTTCTGTCCCAGGTATATTTAACATTGAAATAACACAACTCTGTTCCATAATCTAGTCTACTGCCTCTAAGCAACTGCCATTAATCCTTTCAATAGGAATCTGTGTTTGCGTGAAGATGAAAATGTTCCCCACGCAGATTTCGCTCAAGTTGGTCACATTTGCAGCGCTGACTATAACACCGTGTCTATACACCGAACGCGATTGTTGACTACTGGTCGGACAGTGGACACTTATTTCAATTTACGATACACTCGTTGGGTCACTTTGGCAACACAGCTCTGGGTCAAAAAGGAACCCCAAAATAGATTGGAAATTAATTCTTTCCTCGACAACGTTTTTGAAAAAGTTCCCAGCTACTGCCAGCATTCTTGAACATTTTCACTGAAGTTGTTTGGGTCAAAAATGGACAACCAGCAGGGGGCGCTCGCTAACACCCCTAACACCCGATGGGGACACTATACTGTCAAAGAGCACCGTCCTTCGGATGAGACGTTAAACCGAGGTCCTGACTCGGAAATCCCAGGATGTCCTTCGATAAAGAGTAGGGGTGTAACCCCGGCATTCTGGCCAAATTTGCCCATTGGTCTCTGTCCATCATGGCCTCCTAATAATCCCCATATATATATGCTGCACATTGGTGGAGGTTGAGGAGATTCCCCCTTCTATATGTAGAGCGCTTTGAGTGCCTAGAAAAGCACTATATAAATGTAACAAATTATAATTATTTGTCCATATTTGACCCAAACATGGGTTGTTCTAGCTTCATGCATTCTTTTTTTTTTATCAGCATTTGATTTTGGGAAAGTTTAAAAAAAAAAGAAGCTACATTTTGAGCAAAAAACATGGACAAAATCTTGTCAAAGATTGTATTCAGCGCGATGATCAAAACACAGATGAGAGTCGACCGAGTCATTCAACACCACAAAGCTTCACAGTCCTGTAGCTCATCCTGGGTCGACATTTCATTCAGGAACATTTGGCAGGTTTTGATTTATATGATGTTTAATGTGGATGATCACATTATTTTTTACATAAGAGATTGCTTTTGTCTCTGTTTTGATAAGGAGATTCAGTAATCTTTCAGAGGATGTGTAATGGCGCCCCCTACCATATAACAGTGATAACCGGAAAACCGGAAAATTCTGTTAATGGCGGGGAAAGAGTTAAAACACACAGGAAATGACTTCAGTAAAATAGGAAAAGTAACCATTTATTTATTAAGAAAAACCCCCAAAATGGGCAACAGTAAAAGCAACGTGAACATTTGTATATAGCTTATACAGTCAAACGAAATTACATTTTAAAAGTTTAATAATCAATGTTTAAGAACAAATTTGACCAGTTATTTAGTTTTTTTCCCATCTAGTCAATGCGCACAACAGCCAAAACAATCATGCTGAGTTCCACCAGGAAACACGCCGTCTGAAAGCCTGTAATAAGTTGGGAATAAATGATGTATTACAGTGAATCGACAGCATTTTACCCTTATCGCTTAGTGCCTTTATAATCGCTCACTTATAAACGCTCTCAAACAATATTCGGCTTCTTCAGTTATAGGGTTGCAAAGGGGCTGAACATTTCCAGTTAATTTCCCAAAAATCCTGGAAAGATTCTGAAACAGTTCCAGCTCGTGATTTGACTGGAGAAACACAGACAGCATCCTCTAGTTTTAAAAGAACGCGCTCCTCGCTGCAGTCCGTTTCAAAGTGCTCTCTCCTCTCCGCTTCCATTAGTTTTCTTCTATTCTCTACACATAATCCGGTCATGAGCGCCGCAAAACAGCTAAGTGAAGACTTCGTACTCAAACTCCTAGTGCTATTGCTTCAAATGCACTAGACTAGCCAACAATCCTTTGCATACAACAGTACAAAACCGTGAAGCATAAATAAATAAAGCAATTAGTGTTGAAAATAGGGTGTAAATTAACAGGAGTTGCTTACCATGCAAAATATTGCCCAGAATGTGTTTTTATCCTTTTGTCTGCATGTTGCGAGTGCATTTATGATGGCTCAAAATGTTGCTTACGTTGGCAGTTTGCTAGGTTCTGGAACGCAGCTGTAATGCTGGTTAAGTCTTTAAAATATTGCCATTTGTCTTACCTCATGCATTTTTCTAGGCAGTTGGGATTATGGAGTGTGTGTTGAGGAAGTATGAGACCTATGAAAACTTTGAAGAGGTCACAGGGGGCAACTTGCTACCGAAGAGTCAAGTGTGGGCAGCCACGCGCAAGTACCTACAGAAGGAGGGCTGTGTGGGTGAGGTGTGTGGATATCATCGGAGGATAAGGTCCTGTTTACACCTGGTGTTAAGATGTGCTTTGGTCGATCGGCTCACAAGCGGATGACGCTAAATAGAGGTGTAAACAATGCACGTTAGCCAGACGGGATTTAAACGCTGTCGGCTGGAGACCCAAGTTTAGTTTAAAGATGAAAAACATACCAAGCACAATGTGCTCTCTCCATTCCTGATGTCTAACACACACTCACAGCGCTCGGTTGGTCTTGTGTCTGTCAGAGCAGAAACTAAAGCGGATGCTCTCTGTGTGTTTGTCAGTCGTCTCTGGGCGTGTTCATATGTAAATTAAATGAGCTTATTTTATCCATTAGATCGAAAGATCTGGATAAACACCATAAATGTACGCACCCCTCGAAGAAATCAGGACAGAAGTGGGTGAAAGTGGACAAAAGAGACACAAAATTAAAACACCAGGTGTGAACGGGAATGTCTCCCTCGTCTACTTGGGATCCGATCGACCAAAACGCATCTTAATACCAGGTGTAAACAGGGCCAGAGTTCTTGTGTATAAGCATCCTGCCAAATAACAAAGGAATAGTAATTTCAGACTCTGTCAACAGGTGGTTGTAAGTCTCTCGGATGAGCTCCTGTCCCAGGCAGTAATGATGGTGGAGCGTTGTCGACCAACACTAACTATTAACTTGTCCGGAGCACGCCAACACTGGCTTGAGGGCATGCTTAGACACGAGATTGGTATGAACTTTAACCTAAACAGATTGTGAATGTCATGTCCTAACCTGCGACAGACAACAGGACATTATGTCAGTCATTTCATTCATACAGCCGTGCTTAATTCTACACACCAATACAGAATGCATGTTTTTTTATTTTATTTAGTAATGTCCTGAATAAGATTTTACATAGATGTTTACATATAGTCCACAAGACCCTGTTCAGGATCCACAGTTGTGTGTGTGTTTTGTGATAGTTGTTCTTGGGTTTCTTGTCCTGAGCAGTTAAACTGACCAACGCTTTTCAGACAAATCATGCAAACTCTTCAGTTTTCCAGCATCTTCTGCATATTTGAACCCTCTCCATCAGTGACTGTGTGATTTAGAGATCCATCTTTTCACACTGAGGATGATTGAGAGATTCAAACACAACTATTTAAAAAAAGGTTGAAAAATTCACTGATGCTCCAGAAAGAATATGCAATGCATTAAGAGCCGGGGGGTGAAAACTTTTGCACAGGATGAAGATATCCAAATTGTTCTTTTGTTTAAATCTTCTTTTTTTCCTTCCATTTAGTACTGCCTTTTGGAAGCAACAGAAGATACTTATGTTTCCTGGAAGACAAATTAGTTCAATTGACCTTGAGCTTCCAAAAGTTTTCACCCCCCCCGGCTCTTAATGCTGTTTCCTTCTGGAGCATCAGTGAATGTTTGAACCTTTTTTTAATAGTTATGTTTGAGTCTCTCAATCATCCTCAGTGTGAAAATATGGATCTCTAAATCATACAGTCACTGATGGAAGGGGTTCAAATATGCAAAAGATGCTGGAAAACGAAAGAATTGCAGGATTTTTCTGAAGAACGTTGGGCAGTTACACTGATCAGTACAAGAAACTCAAGAACAATCAGTGTAGGCTTTACGAAGGATTCACACACATTCGTTCTGCTCATGCTTCATGACTTTATTAAGCAGTTAACTCATTTGACCCTTTGACTTCATGACGATGGAACCAGAAGTGATAATACTTGACTAATTTCTGGGTTTTGACCAACAAAAATACATCAAATCTACTGAACTCTAGTACATTAAAGGGTTAGTTCACTCAAAAATAGTAGAGCTTTCTGTCCCTCCATTGACAGGCTACGCAACTACCACTTTCAAGCCCCAGAAAGGTAGTAAAGACATCATTAAAGCAGTCCATTGGTTTGACATCAATGTTATGAAGCATCACGAATGCTTTCTTTGTAAATAAAGTGGTAAATTAATGATTTTTGTGCAAACAAAGCACTGGTGACGCCTCATAACATAGATGTTAACCTCTTTACTTGCTCCCCGATTTTTGAGAATTTTCTGAAAACGATACACCCAAATAAAAATGTCTGCAGCTCTTAAACCCGATGGTCTATATTCATATATCTGGTCTCATTTTAAACTAGACATCTGAGGCCTGTTGCACAAAGCTAGCTGAACAAACTCTGAGTTTCAGAGTAGGTTTAGAGTTGACAAATCCAGATAAATCCAACCTGGTTTAGATCAAGTTCAATTGTTTCTCAAAGCTTGGTATAAACATTCTCTGTCAACTCAGGTTCAATCCAGAGTTTGCAATTAACACTGAAGCGCGTGCACCTGAAAGCGTGACACATGCGGCAAACAGCCAATCCCAGTGTCTGTTCGATTCACTTCTCTTCTGAAGATTGAGAGATCGTTCTGAAAATTATCATGAAATTAAATGTGTTTAAAGCAGGAATAAACACTTGTGCTGCAGCGTCAATTTAAGAAGGCAGCTGAAAGAATATCTGACTATATCAATGCATGATGTGAATCAAAGAAATATGCCTAATAATATAGGTTCACAAAGAGCTCAAATAAATACACGTTGTTTGAAAGATATATGAATGCATGTTTTATATTTATATTAATATATGGCTACTTGTCAATATAATATAATTATAATTCATATATTATAAATATAATAAATTATTTGTACCAAAAGATGAGCAATTTTGTCTCTAAAGTTTTTTCACTATAAACTACTTTAATTTGAGAGATACAGGTGGTGTGAGTTTTACTTGCAGCTGATTGGTCCAGTTTGGGTTTGCGATCTCTAACCCAGAATAAAACCGGCTCCAGAGCAGGTTAGTTGTGTAGTGTAAGTTACCATGGTGATTAACACTGCTAAAAACCAATCCACCTTCTTAAGCCCGAAAAACCAGAGTTTGCTCAAACTAATCTCAAACTTACCTGGGTAGCAACTGAAACCAGCTTTGTGCAACAGGCCACTGGAATTGTGTTGCCCAAGAGTCATAACTCAAAGTAGTATAGAAACTGAGTTAAACAAGGTACAATAAACATGTGACTTTTTACATTTAAATTCACTGGTAAAAATGGATGAGACTTTAATGTTAAAGGCCTAAAAAAAAAACTCAAATTTTAAACAAAACATGGTCAGACATTCAGTTTTATATTTAGGTTATGCTCAAAAATGTAGCTTCATGTTTACAGGGCCGGTCCTTCAGCCTTTCATTTAACCCTTTCCTCTCTGGTGTATGTATTGCAAAAACAAGTGTTTTAGCTTTCAAATGATGCATAGTTTGTGATAGTCAATTGAATATTTTTATAACACAAAATACATAAAAGTACAAACACGTCCACACACACACACATGATAACAGGTTAAACCAATGGACTGCTTTAATGATGTCTTTACTACCTTTCTGGGCTTGAGAGTGGTAGTTGCGTAGCCTGTCAATGGAGGGACATAAAGCGCTCCAATTTCAATTAAAAGTTTTCATTTTTGGTTGGATTAACCTTTTAAATATCAGTTCTGATTGGGTGTATTTTTGCCTTGGGTCTAGGCAGTCAAAAACCGAAGCTGTTGTTTATGTTGGGTCACACCCGGTTTGGAAGCGGCCTAAAACTATTCGTGCTAGACAAGAAATATTGTATTGACATTCTTCTGCTTGGATCTAGTTGGTAATTGATCATTTTTCAGTGTTCATCATATAATCTCTTGTGTGCAAAACCTGCCCTTCCAGCAATTTTCTGACTTTCACTCCCAGGCACGCATTACTTACGGGGTGTGAATAACAGCATGCAGCCGTGGGCCACTTCTGTTGGGAGAAAGCAGTTTGGACTGAAACCAGCTAATCCTACTGAAGAGGGGCTCGCTAGTCTTCACAGTGTGTTGCTACGGAAACAGCCCTTCCTGTGGCGAGCCGCTCTGCTATACTATACTGTATACCATGCCACAAACATGAGCTTCTGCCAACTGTTCAGCCATATTGCTCGCTTTGTCCAAGATCCCGCTGTTCGTTGGGAATACTGCCTGCGCGCCAAACGAGGACAAACAGATACCTCAAAACCAGGTGAGCTAATCGCCAAGAATAGAACTGAGAAATGCAATCTTGTGTTCGCTTGAGAAAGACAATATTCTGAGCTACTACTTAAGCTCTGAGTCCATCCATCCATCATAGACTAATGAACCAGAGAGCTGACTGAGATGCACCCTATCTAAAACATGTCAGCAACATATGCTAGCAATGTGATAAGACATGCCAAAAACATGCTAACGTGTTGAAAATGTTTAGCTCGCAATGTTGAAATATGCTAGCAACATGTTAAACATGCTAACAGTATGCTGTAAACATGGTAGCAATTAATTAAATGATTCTAGCAGCTGATGTCTAAAACATTTTAACATGATACTTTGTGTTGGCAAAGTAATAAAACATGTAAGCAGTGTGTTGAAAACATGGTAAAACTTGCTAGCATTGTGTTAACACATCCAAACAAATGAAATGTGTTAAAGCGTGTTAGCATTGTGCTGCAAAATGTTAGAAACATTTTAGCAATGAGTAAAACAAGGCATTAATATTTAATAGCAACATATGTTAGAAACATGCTAACAATGTGTATAACAGTATGAAACATGTTAACAACATAGTATAACTTACTATCAACATGTTAAAACATATCACTGTTAAAAACATCCTAGCACGTGCTAAAACATGTTAGCATTGTGCTGCAACATGTTTGAAATATGATAAACCATGTTAGAAACATTAACAATGTGTAAAATATGCTATTAACATGTTAAAACATGCTAAAAATGTGTTAAGAGATTCTAACATGGTAACATGTTAAATGTTAGCATAGTGCTGCAACATGTTAGAAACATGGTAGCCATGTGACAAACTATGTTAGAAACATTTTAACAATGAGTAAAACAAGCCATTAATATGTTAAAACATTCTATCAATGTGTTAAAAGATTCTAACAACATAACATGTAAAAAACATGTTAGCAGCGTGTTAAAACATCCTAACAAATGTGATAAAACAAGTTAACAACACATTAAACATGTTAGCATTGCTAAAAAGTTTGTAACATGCAACACAATATGTAAAACATGCTAAAAATGCTGACAATGTGTTAAAAGATTCTAGCATGATAACGTTAAAACATGTTAACATTTGTGCTAGCAAAGTAATAAAACATGCTAATAACATCCTAAAATGTTAACAGCGTGTTAACAACATCGTAAAACTTGCTAGCATTGTGCTGCAACCTGTTAGAAACTTGGAAGCAATGTGATAAACCATGTTAGAAACATTTTAGCAATGAGTAAAACATGTTAGAGACATGCTAACATTGTACTAAAATATGCTAGCAGTGTGTTAAAACAGAAAGATTTGGCAAAATGCTACAACACAACATATTAGCACCATTAAGAAAAATGTAAAAAAAATAAATGCTGTGTTATCGTGTCAAACTTTACAATCTGGTTTCATATTGCCTCTTTATATTTGTAACGTATGTGTTTTTGCGTGTGTGTGTGTGTGTGTGTGTGAACAGGTTGCTTTAGTAAAGATCAGGTCTACCTTGATGGAATTTTAAGGATTTTACGCCACAGGAGGAACATTGATTTTAAGATATTAATCTTGGAAAGGCAGGTCCTATTCATGCTAACTGTTTTTAATGCAATATTCCACATGTTGAATGGATAAGAATGTATATAATTGCCAATTAATGTAATTCCTGTTTTTAGGTTTCCTATGAAGATGTGGAGAGACTTCGGCATTTGGCCGTTCTAAAAGGAACCAGGATTCCTCACTTCATGCAGGATGATGAACGCTATCTTCATCACCTCGACCACATCGTCACAGTGAATGAACTGAGCGACGCGGAGCTTCAAGAGCTCATTCCATGAAGATCTGGAT
The DNA here is from genome assembly GCA_023029165.1 of Gobiocypris rarus. Lineage (NCBI taxonomy): Eukaryota > Metazoa > Chordata > Actinopteri > Cypriniformes > Gobionidae > Gobiocypris > Gobiocypris rarus. Next base: position 2,688,915 of record CM040912.1, read on the forward strand.
CATTTACAAACATGTTTTTCAGGTTTTGCCAGGCCAAAAAAACAGTCTGCAAAACTGGGATTTTTAAAACATACGACTGATATAATCTTGGATGGTTTATCATGAAAACGTGATTCATGATGATCATCCATAAAAATGTAAAAGTATTACACAGCATGGTTGTGTCCAATGGTTGATGTGGTAATTTGCTACATCAAGTGCCATATTATTCAGAACGTCTGTTTACAAAAGCAATGATTGTCTGTTTTGTAAAAACAACATGAATCTCAGGCATGAAAGACGTGTTTGGATTCTTGAAACCTGAGGTATGTTCGGAATAGCATACTACCGTACTCATACTGTTCCTGTATTATACTGTGCACTAGACCTGCGTGATTCTGGATTAATTGGTAATCACAATTTTTTGGTTTAAAATAGAGATCATGATTCTATGGAAGATTGTTTCATCCACAGATACAAAATTGCCACTTTTTATCAAATTTAAATCAGAATTGCGAGGGAATGTCAATTGCGAGTTTATTTCTTGCAATTGGGTTTATCGCGTAATTCTGGCTATAACTCGCAATTCTGACTTTATCTCTCCATTGCGACTATATTGCGTAATTCTGGCTATAACTTGCAATTCTGACTTTATCTCTCCATTGCGACTATATTGCATAATTCTGGCTATAACTTGCAATTCTGACTTTATATCTGTCAATTGCGACTATTTCGCGTAATTCTGGCTATAGCTCGCAATTCTGACTTTATCTCTCCATTGCGACTATATTGCATAATTCTGGCTATAACTCGCAATTCTGACTTTATATCTGTCAATTGCGACTATATTGCGTAATTCTGGCTATAACTTGCAATTCTGACTATCTCTCAATTGCGACTATAACTTGCAGTTCTGACTTTTTATCTGTCAATTGCGACTATTTTGCGTAAATCTGGCTATAACTTGCAACTCTGACTATCTCAATTGCGACTATATTGCGCAATTCTGTCTATAACTTGCAGTTCTGACTTTTTATCTGTCAATTGCGACTATATTGCGCAATTCTGGCTATTACTTGCAGTTCTGACTTTTTATCTGTCAATTGCGACTATATTGCGTAATTCTGGCTATAACTCGCAATTCTGACTTTTTATCTGTCAATTGCAACTATATTGCGTAATTCTGGCTATAACTCGCAATTCTGACTTTTTTTCTGTCAATTGCGACTATATTGCGTAATTCTGGCTATAACTTGCAATTCTGACTTTTTATCTTTCAATTGCAACTATATTGTGTAATTCTGGCTATAACTCGCAATTCTGACTTAATCTGTCAATTGCAACTATTGTGTAATTCTGGCTATAACTTGCAATTCTGACTATATATATCTTTCAATTGCAACTATATTGCGTAATTCTGCTATAACTTGCAATTCTCACTTTTCTCTCAATTGCGACTATTGCGTAATTCTGGCTATAACTTGCAATTCTCACTTCTCTCAATTGCGACTATATTGCGTAATTCTGGCTATAACTTGCAATTCTGACTTTTTATCTGTCAATTTCGACTATATTGCGTAATTCTGGCTATAACTCGCAATTCTGACTTAATCTGTCAATTGCAACTATTGCGTAATTCTGGCTATAACTCGCAATTCTGACTTTATCTTTCAATTGCGACTATATTGCGTAATTCTGGCTGCAACTTTGACTTTTTATCTGTCAATTGCGACTATATTGCGTAATTCTGGCTATTACTCGCAATTCTGACTTTATCTTTCAATTGCGACTATATTGCGTAATTCTGGCTGCATCTTTGACTTTTTATCTGTCAATTGCGACTATATTTCGTAATTCTGGCTATAACTTGCAACTTTGACTTTTTATCTGTCAATTGCGACTATATTGTGTAATTCTGGCTATAGCTCGCAATTCTGACTTAATATCTCTCAATTTCGCCTATATTGCGTAATTCTGGCTATTACTCACAATTCTGACTTTATCTGTCAATTGCCACTATATTGCGTAATTCTGGCTATAGCTCGCAATTCTGACTTTCTTTCAATTGCGACTATATTGCGTAATTCTGCTATAACTTTGTAATTCTGACTTTATATCTCTCAATTTCGACTATATTGCGTAATTCTGGCTATTACTCGCAATTCTGACTTTATCTTTCAATTGCGACTATATTGCATAATTCTGGCTATAACTTGCAATTCTGACTTTATATCTGTCAATTGCGACTATATTGCGTAATTCTGGCTATAACTTGCAATTCTGACTTTATCTCTCCATTGCGACTATATTGCATAATTCTGGCTATAACTCGCAATTCTGACTTTATATCTGTCAATTGCGACTATTTCGCGTAATTCTGGCTATAGCTCGCAATTCTGACTTTATATCTCTCAATTGCGACTATATTGCGTAATTCTGGCTATAACTTGCAATTCTGACTTTATCTCTCCATTGCGACTATATTGCATAATTCTGGCTATAACTCGCAATTCTGACTTTATATCTGTCAATTGCGACTATATTGCGTAATTCTGGCTATAACTTGCAATTCTGACTATCTCTCAATTGCGACTATAACTTGCAGTTCTGACTTTTTATCTGTCAATTGCGACTATATTGCGTAATTCTGGCTATAACTCGCAATTCTGACTTTTTATCTGTCAATTGCAACTATATTGCGTAATTCTGGCTATAACTCGCAATTCTGACTTTTTATCTGTCAATTGCGACTATATTGCGTAATTCTGGCTATAACTTGCAATTCTGACTTTTTATCTTTCAATTGCAACTATATTGTGTAATTCTGGCTATAACTTGCAATTCTGACTTGATATCTCTCAATTGCAACTATATTGCGTAATTCTGGCTATAACTCGCAATTCTGACTTTATATCTCTCAATTTCGACTATATTGCGACTAACTTGCAATTCTGACTGTATATATCTTTCAATTGCAACTATATTGCGTAATTCTGCTATAACTTGCAATTCTCACTTTTCTCTCAATTGCGACTATTGCGTAATTCTGGCTACAACTTGCAATTCTCACTTCTCTCAATTGCGACTATATTGCGTAATTCTGGCTATAACTTGCAATTCTGACTTTTTATCTGTCAATTTCGACTATATTGCGTAATTCTGGCTATAACTCGCAATTCTGACTTAATCTGTCAATTGCAACTATTGCGTAATTCTGGCTATAACTCGCAATTCTGACTTTATCTTTCAATTGCGACTATATTGCGTAATTCTGGCTGCAACTTTGACTTTTTATCTGTCAATTGCGACTATATTGCGTAATTCTGGCTATAACTCGCAATTCTGACTTAATATCTCTCAATTTCGACTATATTGCGTAATTCTGGCTATTACTCGCAATTCTGACTTTATCTTTCAATTGCGACTATATTGCGTAATTCTGGCTGCAACTTTGACTTTTTATCTGTCAATTGCGACTATATTGTGTAATTCTGGCTATAGCTCGCAATTCTGACTTAATATCTCTCAATTTCGCCTATATTGCGTAATTCTGGCTATTACTCACAATTCTGACTTTATCTGTCAATTGCCACTATATTGCGTAATTCTGGCTATAGCTCGCAATTCTGACTTTCTTTCAATTGCGACTATATTGCGTAATTCTGCTATAACTTTGTAATTCTGACTTTATATCTCTCAATTTCGACTATATTGCGTAATTCTGGCTATTACTCGCAATTCTGACTTTATCTTTCAATTGCGACTATATTGCATAATTCTGGCTATAACTTGCAATTCAGACTTTATATCTGTCAATTGCGACTATATTGCGTAATTCTGGCTATAACTTGCAATTCTGACTATCTCTCAATTGCGACTATAACTTGCAGTTCTGACTTTTTATCTGTCAATTGCGACTATTTTGCGTAAATCTGGCTATAACTTGCAACTCTGACTTTATCTCAATTGCGACTATATTGCGCAATTCTGGCTATAACTTGCAGTTCTGACTTTTTATCTGTCAATTGCGACTATATTGCGCAATTCTGGCTATAACTTGCAGTTCTGACTTTTTATCTGTCAATTGCGACTATATTGCGTAATTCTGGCTATAACTCGCAATTCTGACTTTTTATCTGTCAATTGCAACTATATTGCGTAATTCTGGCTATAACTCGCAATTCTGACTTTTTATCTGTCAATTGCGACTATATTTCGTAATTCTGGCTATAACTTGCAATTCTGACTTTTTATCTTTCAATTGCAACTATATTGTGTAATTCTGGCTATAACTTGCAATTCTGACTTGATATCTCTCAATTGCAACTATATTGCGTAATTCTGGCTATAACTCGCAATTCTGACTTTATATCTCTCAATTTCGACTATATTGCGACTAACTTGCAATTCTGACTATATATATCTTTCAATTGCAACTATATTGCGTAATTCTGCTATAACTTGCAATTCTCACTTCTCTCAATTGCGACTATATTGCGTAATTCTGGCTATAACTTGCAATTCTGACTTTTTATCTGTCAATTTCGACTATATTGCGTAATTCTGGCTATAACTCGCAATTCTGACTTAATCTGTCAATTGCAACTATTGCGTAATTCTGGCTATAACTCGCAATTCTGACTTTATCTTTCAATTGCGACTATATTGCGTAATTCTGGCTGCAACTTTGACTTTTTATCTGTCAATTGCGACTATATTGCGTAATTCTGGCTACAACTCGCAATTCTGACTTAATATGTCTCAATTTCGACTATATTGCGTAATTCTGGCTATTACTCGCAATTCTGACTTTATCTTTCAATTGCGACTATATTGCGTAATTCTGGCTGCAACTTTGACTTTTTATCTGTCAATTGCGACTATATTTCGTAATTCTGGCTATAACTTGCAACTTTGACTTTTTATCTGTCAATTGCGACTATATTGTGTAATTCTGGCTATAGCTCGCAATTCTGACTTAATATCTCTCAATTTCGCCTATATTGCGTAATTCTGGCTATTACTCACAATTCTGACTTTATCTGTCAATTGCCACTATATTGCGTAATTCTGGCTATAGCTCGCAATTCTGACTTTCTTTCAATTGCGACTATATTGCGTAATTCTGCTATAACTTTGTAATTCTGACTTTATATCTCTCAATTTCGACTATATTGCGTAATTCTGGCTATTACTCGCAATTCTGACTTTATCTTTCAATTGCGACTATATTGCGTAATTCTGCTATAACTTTGTAATTCTGACTTTATATCTCTCAATTGCGACTTGCGTAATTCTGGCTATAACTCGCAATTCTGACTTTATATCTCTCAATTTCGACTATATTGCTAAATTCTGGCTATTACACACAATTCTGACTTTATCTTTCAATTGCGAATTTATTGCGTAATTCTGGGTATAACTTGCAATTCTGACTTTTAAATCTGTCAATTTTGACTATATTGCGTAATTCTGGCTATTACTCGCAATTCTGACTTTTTATCTGTCAATTGCGACTATATTGCGTAATTCTGGCTATAGCTCGCAATTCTGACTTAATCTGTCAATTGCCACTATATTGCGTAATTCTGGCTATAACTCACAATTCTGACTTTATCTTTCAATTGCGACTATATTGCGTAATTCTGGCTGCAACTTTGACTTTTTATCTGTCAATTACGACTATATTGTAATTCTGGCTATAGCTCGCAATTCTGACTTAATCTTTTTCAATTTCGACTATATTGCGTAATTCTGGCTATTACTCGCAATTCTGACTTTATCTTTCAATTGCGACTATATTGCGTAATTCTGCTATAACTTTGTAATTCTGACTATATCTTTCAATTTCGACTATATTGCAATTCTGACTATATATCTCTCAATTGCGACTATTTCGTAATTCTGGCTATAACTTGCAATTCTGACTTTATCTTTCAATTGCAACTATATTGCGTAATTCTGGCTATAACTCGCAATTCTGACTTTACATCTCAATTGCGACTATATTGCGTAATTCTGGCTATAACTCGCAATTCTGACTTTACATCTCAATTGCGACTATATTGCGTAATTCTGGCTATAACTCGAAATTCTGATTTTATATCTCAATTGCGACTATATTGCGTAATTCTGGCTATAACTCGAAATTCTGATTTTATATCTCGCAATCTCGACTATATTGCGTAATTCTGGCTATAACTCGCAATTCTGACTTTATATCTCTCAATTGCGACTATATTGCGTAATTCTGGCTATAACTCGAAATTCTGACTTCTCTCAATTTTGACTATTGCGTAATTCTGGCTATAGCTCGCAATTCTGACTTTTTATCTTTCAATTGCGACTATTGCGTAATTCTGGCTATAACTCGAAATTCTGACTTTATATCTCTCAATTTCGACTATATTGCGTAAATTTGGCTATAACTTGCAATTCTTACTTCTCTCAATTTTGACTATATTGCGTAATTCTGGCTATAACTCGCAATTCTGACTTTATAACTAGCAATTGCGAATATATCTTGCAATTTCTACTTTATATTACACAATTTATAACTCACAATTCTGACTACAACTAAACTAAAACTCAAAGTCAGAATTTTGAGATGTTAACTTGCAACAAGAGGTAAAAATTTGCAATTATCTTTTAAATTGTTTTATTCTGTGGCGTAAACAGACTTCCATATGATTTTCCCACGATTCTGAATAGACAACTAAAAAAAGTAATTGCTGTAGTCGATTTAAAAAAAATTATTAATTTGAAATCTTTTTTTTTTAATTGGGTTTGAGTGAATGATTTGATTTAAAAAAAATTATTAATTTGAAATCTTTTTTTTTTAATTGGGTTTGAGTGAATGATTCAATGACTCAATCATGTTTTTGAACGAATCTCTTGAATCGTGCAGCTCCACTGTGCACAGAATGCTAATTCTCTGACCGCATGCAATACATGAAGGATGTAGTACATTTTGCCAAAATACAGTGGGATGTTATGTGCTGATTTAAACAATGTAGAGAACATCTTTAGCATTGCATACTGTTTTAATATACTCCATGGTATGCCGTACACTACTATTCCATTCCGAACGCCGCCATACTCGTGAGAAGCTGAAAGATGGTCATGTAGCATTTTAACTGCACTCGTAATGTAATGGGCACATCCTATATCATAATAGCTAGTTAATATTATCACACACAAGGCAGAAGTATATCAGCACTAAACCCTGACAGTATTTATAAGAGAACCTATGAGCACTTCCTCTTAGGTTCTTAATTTTTCATTCATGTATTTATTATTTGCTTACCTCTTGTATTCACGTTAAGCACTGAATGTCTGTGGTATTAGCTTTATGCACAGTAGCAAATGCATTTTTTTCAACCTAGTAGGCCTATAGACCTCATGCGCCCGAGAAACAAGCGCGCAGCCGTCCAGGATTTTGTGTTTTGCGGTAACTGTATATTTCTATGACTTCGCTGTCGAAGAGTAATTAGCTGGTGAAGTGGATTTACTTATTGTAGAGTTATCATGAACATTATAATGTTTGAAGCGGATGTCATGAATCAGGAAGATTTTAAAACGAGCGGTTCATTCATAAATCCGTATTTATGGTGCAGCGCTGAAAATGGGCGGGGCTACATAAGGTCTATAGCATGCAATGCAAATGCAAAAAGACACCAAGGCTGACTCAGTTCCACAAAACGTTCTTTAAGAATCTCTTGTGGAAAAAAATGGCCTCCTGTCACTTTTTTAATTCTAATGAGGGCTTATGAAACGCTCCCATCGTATCTAGAGATAATCAGTGTTCTGAGAGCACCCTTGGTGGTCTGCATTACCCGTGCTAATGTGATGTGATACCCTTGTAAGAGAGTTGCCTCTGCACCCTTTTTCTTTCGCACCCGTTGAAAGCAGTCCAGCTGGCCAGCTTCTTCACTGAACATGTTAAGATTGTGACGGACTCAGGAAGAATAATGGGAGGTCATGTGGATGTGCCTTATATGGGTTCAGAACTCGTGTGTCATGGCTACATGTTAAATGCTTGAAATTACATATCCATTTGTATTTATTATCATTGTCAGTACTGCACGAATATTGCACATTTCACATTAGGTTGCTGTTATCTTATTAAAATGATACACTGAGAATTGTCGTCTGTGAGAGTTGAATTTAAAATAAATTAAGCACAACATAAAATTTTCATGAATGTTTTTCAAAAGAAAAAGCCTTGATTTTGGGCTCTTCTAGAATAGGTATTCAATGCTTGAATGCTAAATCTGACATTGCGCAGCTCTTCCCAGTAACAATCAGGGGTGCGTTTCCCATTAAACGACACAACTCGCTGCTTAACTACCAGAGTACGATGCATCGTTGAAGAAATCAAATAGATAGTCACGACTGTTTCACAAAATTGGTTAATGAGGATCCCCCTGAGATCGAGCTAATTCATCAGTGAGTTTTTTGCTATACATTACAGACATGACATCGGAGGACTAGTTTTCACTTTTCTCAGTCATCATGATTTATTTCCAGATTCAATCATAGGCTTGTTCTAGAGCACATGTGTACTCTTTAAAATAGTGCTTTTAATCTCAACAAACGAAGACACATAAATTATATTTGCATGTATTCGAAAAGATGTAGATTGCACTGCATGTCAGCTTGCTTATTTTGCGCAAGATAAGGATTTATTGAGTCCACGTTATGCAAAGAAGAAACTGCTTCTAACTAGAGATGCACCGACGTGAACACTTTTACGACGTGAACACTTTTTTACTGTTTTTTTTTATCACTTTTACTCGGGACATGCTAGCTGGCAACATAGGATTCCATTCATTATGCTAAGCTAAGCTAACGGCGACCCTGCCAAACTAAAACAATGCATGCACTGAGACAAAAACGCATTTGCCCACATATCTAAATGTAGGAAAGAAGTTGAATAAGCCTTTCCTTTTAACAAAAAAAATATTTTTCTTTTTTCTTAAATTCTGTCTTTTACTTTTATTCAATTTTTATGACTGGATTCTGTGATTCCGTCCATGTTTTCGGTCCTAATTTAATGCCATGATATTGAATTTAAGACTTTCTGCTCCAATTTAAGGCCTTAAATTGTGGAAGGTCAAATTAAGACTTTAAGACTCGCGGACACCGGAAAAGTGCACCTGCGCCATGCGCTCAGATCATTAAAATAGGGCCCCAAGTAATGACTCAAACATCATGGGTAAAAAAACAAACATGTCAGACTGATTAAAAACAGTTTCATTTAATATATCTTATTTTCAATAAATTGCAGTAAAGCCTCCATACCTGACAATACTATAGTTTATAATCTGAGCTCATATCAGCAGGGCAAGTCATTGAACAACACAATCTTCCAGTACATAATGCAACCAGGATCGAGAGCCTCCATCAATCATCTACAGCCTGAGAATCATGGGGAAAGAGCAGGCATTCTTTCCCTCTCATTACATTATAGCTTAATTCAGTGTGGTTCCAAAAATGAAATGGAGATGTCCAACTCAAAAGAGGGGGGGGAACACCAGTTTGGTACCTATATAACGATGGCAAGCAGCACTAATACAAAGTGTATGTAGGAGAAGGACTACAGCCCATTGTGTTCATTCTGTACAAGTCTTGTGTTGCTTAATAACTTCTTGCTCCAGTAAACTGAAGCTTCACACCTGAAAGGCAGCATGTCTCTGCACGACATGTTGAGGTAAAAAGGTTTTCCTAGAAGAGAGATTCTAAATTAATGAAACATTTTAGGTAAGTCAAAAATAGTGTACTGGATGTAGGGGTGTGCGATATAGATCGTCGATGTGGTTTTAACGATGTGCGATCTGACGTTATCAAATATGTCCCTCACTTTACAAAAACACACTAGAGATTAGTGTTGTCAAAAGTACAGACCGCGATATCAAATCGGTACTGATATTTTAAAAATGTGATGCTTTGAGCGCTGTTGAGCCGTAATTGCAAACACCTCTGACTGGCCATTGTGCTCATGCGCTCATTAAATGTGCCTGTGATCGGCTACAATGATCAACGCACGGAAGTGTTTTGAAAGTGTGAGTGTTTGAAAACACAAGCAGGCTTCGACCAGCGGGCCGGTAGGCTGATAGACGCCTGCATTCAAGCGCTCCAGTGAGCATCTGTGTAAGCGCTCTGTGAAAAGCATCATTGATGTATATTTATAACATGTTTGTGAAGCACACAATATGTGTAATGTAGCCAATCACAGACATATTTGATGAGCGTGTGAACACAAGAGCCAATCAGAGGTGTTTACAATTACGGCTCAACAGCGCACAAAGCATCACATTTTTAAAATATCAATACCAACTTCTAGAGAGCCTGCACGCTTACTCCAAGTGCACTAGTCTAACCAACTAGACTACATCACAGAGTGCACAAGTTCACTGTGATTTACTCTATTAAAATGCATTTATAATACCCTCAATATTCAAGAAAAGTGGCTAAAATTCCTCAGTATGTCTTCAATATTTATATAATTTAATGTAGTTAATCAATATCACACGAAGAGTGCAGTTTTTTTCTCCAAATGTCAGCATGATTACAAACGTGATATTGATTTTACACAATAGTTCAATAAACAAGTTAATATTGAGTGACTCCATTCTCATCTTAGACTGTTTTTCGCCTACGAAAATACTCCCAAACAAAGCCACAGGACTGTTCTGCGTCTCTGAGCGACACACGGCGGAGTTTAGTTTCTGAATGAACGAATCGTTTGAGTGAACGATTCAATGACTCACTCATTAAGACTCAGTCCTGAATGAATCAGCCTCAATGACTCACTCAATAACAGTGACTTGCCTACTGGTGGTTTTAATTTCACATTTAAAGTATCGTTTCATTTTTTTTTACTAATTTCAAATATCAATATTTTAACATTTTATGCTTAAAACATCAAATCGATGTTTCAATTAAATCAGAAAATGTATTGGTAACAGCCCTATTGTGTCTTATTATTCTGATTTATTTTATTGATTAAATGTGTGAATGACACAAACGAATGACACACACATTTAATTTAGTTTAAAAAATGGCTTTATAAAGGTAAAAATGTCTAAAAGATGATTTGTGTCACTGCTGTGAACTGACCTCTAAGAAGAATATGAATATTATCTAAAACTTTAGGAGTCTCTCCACAGTCCTAAACCTGCCAAGGTACCATCACAATAAACTTGGTCTAATTATCGCATTCGATAATTAACAAATTGACAAAATATCAAGATATTATTTTGTCAATATCGCACACCCCTAACTGGATGTTACATCGTTCTTACCTGCTTTTAGCCCATCATGTTGTGGTTGAGCTGCTTATTGCCAGAGCACCTTCTGAGTTTGACAGAGGCTGTCCCTTCAGCACAGGATCTACAGAGGAACAACATCTTTATGAGACTAGAATACTGAAACTAGCGATGCATATGTGAGTATACGCAGGGGTTGGACAATGAAACAGAGTTCAAAAGAGGACAAGTTGTTTGTGTGCGTCTCGTTGGCTCATTGGTGACCAGGACAGACACCTCAACGCTCCTGTTTCCACTAAAACTGTTTGTCGGGAGCACCACAGAGTGCCAAATGTTGGTGCCAAAAGTGCAAATCATAGGCTGCGGACAATGTGAAACATGTATTGTTCTGTGACGAGTCCACATTCACTGTCTTTCCCACACCCGTGGGTGTTATGGTGTGGAAAATAGGGCTGTAATCTCCCAGTCGATTAGTCAATTCTTAGTCGATACGTTCTGGCTCTACCAAAATTCGGATTGGTCGATTTTTTTTGCCGCGTTCATTTCATCAGGTGGAAAGCACTAACTGCTAACGGGGGTGTTTCCAGAGCACCTGTTTCACAGGTAACTGTCTGTCTTCAGAACACCCCCCTTGTTTTCACTTCTTTTGGATTAGCCCAACCCATTGGAGCAGAGAGACAGATTGAAGCTACTTTGCTGTATATTATTTATTTAATTGAGAGCGTTTTCCTTGTCAGTCTTCTTCTACCATGTCAATAAAGACATCGGCAGTGTGGGAGCATTTTTTTTTATAGAAAATGGGGAAAAATGTTGAATGCCAAATTTGCAAGCAACAGTTTGCATATCACAGCTCTTATCACTTAAAAACGGTAAGCTAACTTGTCTGCGTTAGGTTGCCCCATCTGTTTATTATTTATTGGATTTGGGCACTTTATTATTTTATTTTTTATTTGGAGCCTATGATCGATCGCGATGTGCTGTCTCCACTGTTAGTATTAGTTTTGAGCCGATGCTCTATTTTTTAGTTATGCACTTTCGTTTCTGCTCTTGATCTGGCTTTTTTAATAAATATTCACTTTTTTATTAAAGTGAACGTGTCTTTTGTGTTTAAGAGTAAAAGCTTTAAGTTAATAGTCTATTCGTGTCTAAGCGCTCCTATGATGAGCTGCACAGAGCGGCTGAAATTATAGTGTCTGTCAGTTATTATATTACATTATGACCAAAACAATTGTCTAAATTATGTTGCATATTCCTCAAAAGTTCTTGTGATGAGATCACTGGTTGACAACATAGTACTATATTTTGGGAAATCATAGGCTGTGATATTGCGCAGGGAAACGTGATGCAACGCTGTCAGAGCCGACAGACTCGTGTGTCAGACTCATTTCAGCGCAAAATTATCCGGTCAAACCATTTAATAAACTGCAAATAGCTTACTAGTTTTTTATGTTTATTTATAATTCATTTAGGCAGACAACAAGGCTACCAAGCTCTGCGCACAAAATTTCAGGACTTCAGTCGACCAAGATTTTCTTTGGTTGATTACAGCCCTAGTGGAAAAGCCCCAAAGAGGCTCAACACCCGGACTTCTGCTGCCCTGAGTGAAGCACGAGCTGGATCAATGATGGTTCGGGCTGCAATATCCCTACTGTATTTGATGGGCGCTTGTCACTGCCAAAGACTACTGAATCATTCTGGAGTACCATGTGCAACTTACGGTTCAAACATTGTACCTGAAGTGGCACCAGATCTGAATATTTTGGAGGAGTAAGTCAGATAACTTTTCCTCCACCAGTATCACAGTGACCTGTCCACTGCTCAAGAAAAGGAACAGCTCAAAATCCCTCTGGCCACTGTGAAGGACTTGTATCTGTCATCCCTAAGATGAAATGATGCTGAATTAGCAACAAAAGGAGGCTCTACACCAAACTAATAAATGATTGTGGTCTAAAACCAGGTGTTTCAGTTTCATTGTCCAACCCTTATACATTGGTAGCATTAAAAAATGGTCTCAGTATGATTGATATGACTGTCATGAATGCAAAACAAGTTCCTAGTGTTTATGAATGCGTGAATTCCCTTAATGTGAGTTATACACATATTAGGGGTAGTGCTGGGTGGTATACCTGTTCATACCGAATACCAGTGTTTAGTTTTATGATGTGAATTTTTAATATACCGCAATGCTGGTGTATGTCGCTTAAACAGCGTTGGGAACGCAGCACAGCGACACTGTTTGAGAGTGGTCCCATTTTACAACAATTCAAACACACGGCGAGCACAAGAGTGTGGTTTCTGCTTTCGGTGTTAAACTGATGTGTCATTTGTTCAGAGACTAGTGCTATTATTGGTTGTTGTCTCCCCTCAGCATCATTTTGTGGGGCTTTTTCAAACCTGTATTACCTCTAGTGTGGAATTTTTCTACAATATTCACTCATCATGACAGTAAAATAGGGTATTCTAATCAATCTACTGCAGTATTTCCTCTCTCAATCAGTAGAAAAGGTGGTTAACACCTGGCCATGCATGGGGAAGTAAATACCGCCATATACAGCGAAACCGGTATAATTTAGAAAAATACTGTGATATACATTTTTGGTCATACCGCCCAGCAGTAATTAGGGGTGTAACAGTACACATATTCTTTCCGAACCGTCACGGTTTGGTTTGGTGGATACAATCAGATGATGAATATAGTCACAGATGATCTACACCCGAGTCCAGAAGGGGGCGCACAGTGAAACTCTCACAGTGCATTGTGGATATTCTCTAGCCATTGAACATACATCAGTTGTACACTCATTATTGCAGTGCATTGTGGGATTGAATGAGTGCACTCAATAATGGTTCACTGTAGTTTCAGACACCACTACAAATGGCGGTCCCCTAAAAGAGTCCCCTCTTAAGGGTATAGGGGGCGATTTCAGACACAGAAAAGGACTGCATCCAAAACCTAGAAAAAACGCTTCCTTCAGAGGACACTTTCAAGGTAGGAAGGCATCAAGGCACGTCTGAATCTAATGTTTCCACTTCTGATGTCATTTCTAGTGAGGAATTACTAATGTAGTAATTAAATATTTGTTTAGTTCTCACCAAAGCTCTCTCTATTTTGCTGTAGATCATTAAACTGTTACACTGCCTTAGAAGTCTGTCCGAAAATCAGTTTCATGAGGTGCCTTCATGCACAAATGCTGCCTTACAAGCCATTGTCTGACAAGGCTGCGAGGAAACAAGTCAGCTGCCTAGGTTTTCGGACGCAGCCAAGAGTTCAGATGCACGCAAGAGCTTGCTAGTAGCTCAGTAGCTAGTAGTTACATTTTGTGACGAGGTTCACAAACTTCACAGAAAGGAAACCAGGACAGCAGAAAGCGGCATCCTGTTTGTTTTCTTTATTTTACAGAAGCACAATGATTTGTTTTTATTGTGAGTGTCTCTTTACAGTTTCCAATAATGTCTTATCTGTCTGACCATAATTGCTGGAGTATTTGTTATATATAGTTGTTTCCGCTGTTATAATGAGACAAAATCAATTGTCATTGTGCCGATTATTGTTGTGGAAGTCTCACTACAGTCCAGTGATGAAATTTGTGTGTCCTGGAAATGGGAAGCCTACAGCTTCACTTGCTGTCTCATCATGTGACGGTGAAGTAGGCTCTTTTTTTTCTCGGACTTGCTCATCTAAAGCGTAAAATTTACCTTTGTGCATCAGTCACCGCATGTAATGAACGGTTACGCACATAGAAAATGATAACATAGCGCACAACACGTTAATCAAACCATTGAGTTTAAAAACAGCCGTTGCATTTTATCGCGCAGCATTGGTTCAATCTTTCAATGAGAGTAACAGATCAACAATTCCTAAATTTTTTATTTTAAGCAATCAGGAACTTTGGGGGTGGGGGTACATTTTGGTACATATAAATGTACCAGATGCATATCGAAAACTCATACCCCAATACCAAGGTACATACCGAACCGTGACTTCTGTGTGCCGTTACACCCCGAATATATATAATAACTTGAGCAAAGAATAAAACACAGTAAAGAAAGAAAGTTGGCTCACAAAAGTAGGGGTGCTCCATGGCCTCTTGGGCAGTCAATCTCTGTTGATGATCGTAACGCAGGAGTTTATCCAGCAAATCCAGAGCTTCGGGGCTCACCAAGTGCTGATTCTCTGGCTGAACAAAGTTCTCCCAGCGCTTGCGTGTCTGCCTGAAGATGGAAGCGATTTCAAAATTAAGCAATTAAAAGTCAATAAAGAAAACATAAGCTGTTTATGTCAATCTGCCATTGGCGATTGGCTGTGCGATTAATCGTATTTTCAATATCCATTTCGATTTTTGCTTCCAACAATTATGAAAACAAGATAATTGAGGCAAAATTATTATTGAGTCGCTACCGCATTCCGTCCATCACACTTTCCTTTCCTTCACAGCGGGACGCTTTCATTCCTCCCTAATCCAAACTTAACATCAAAATCAGCCGCATAAGTGAGTGATGTAAAATGCTGTCTTAAGTCGACGTGCTTGATATTAAACAGCGTTATTAAAAGCGCATTAAGCCACGAAAGAGACGCGGTTGCGCGCCTAACCGGTCAGATAGCCTACACACAAGTATGTCGAGATGCGGTTTGGCTAAGTATCCTCATAAACACAGTGGGTTGTGTGTTAAGTGAATGTAAACACTGAGAAAGAGTGTGTATCAGTATATCTGATCCGTGCATTCGCTCTTAAAGTGACAGTAGCCAATATTAATGACTGTTGTAGTCATTGTTAATCTAACAAGACAAACATGACATCACTCTCTGCTCTTGAATGAATAACTTGTAGTTTTAATAAGGATTAGTCTATAATTAATGTATAGAGCAGTGATATTTTACATGTGATTACTTTATTCAGTTTCTGTTGTAGGCTATTATCATCTGAATCTTCCTGAAAAACATAAAGCTCTGTTTATTTCATTTGTATGTTTGTCGGTTGTGTTTGCAATTCGTGTCATATTTTATTACTTGTCTTCTGGAGCTGTTTTGATTTTACTTGCATTAATAAACCTAGTATCAGTTTATGCTGAAGCATCGATAATTATGAAATTTCACTGACATTTAAAATTATTAGACTTTGATCATATCAACCACTATTTCAATATTGACCAAAAAAATAATCGCGCTTATGATTTTTGCCATAATCGAACAGCCCTACTGAAAACATTCAGCCGAATAAATGCATGGAGGGGCGAATCACTGAGCAAAACTAACACACAACATGGATAAGCTACGTCAGCTCTGTGGACCGATCTTCATTTTCCTGAACCAAGATCCTTCAGTCCATGCTGTTTTCAGTTGATGCATGAACAAAACTTCACATTGTGTAGCTCACTTAAAATCTAGATTGGAGCTTGGATTTTTTTCTAAAGCAAGCAAAACAGAGTATATCTACAATATCAGTCATTTGTCTAATTACAGATCTTAAAGGGCACCTATTATGCAAAATTCACTTTTATTTATGTTTGAACATAAATGTGTGTTGGCAGTGTGTGTACACAACCACCCTATAATGGTAAAAATGCACCCACTCATTTTTTTTAAATCCCCATAAATCATAAGCAGTGTCTCAAAACAAGCCGTTTCCAGATTCCTGCAGTGACGTCACACTGCAGAGGCCCCGCCCACACGTGTTGATGGACACTGACATACTAGCACAGACCCCTCCCTCAGAGAGCTGAGCTGTTCACACAGTCTGCCATGTTTATCTCCTCCAGAGCATTAACAGCAGCATTCAAGTAAGAGATGTGTTCTTATTAAAGCTACTGAAGTTCAGTCACTCAAGAGCAGAGAGTGAATTTATGTTTATCTTCTGTTGTTTGATTCATATTAACAGCAGATAGAGCAGCAGGTACTGTATTACACTGCTTTCACTTTAGTAAAGTTAGACAGACAGATCTAATATACACACACAAGATTTCTGTAACTTGCTGCATACGTGTACAGACACAACTAACTGTTTTCATGTGAACTTTGTGTGTTTCTGACTTAACCTTGTGAGCATTTGACAGTTTAATATCACAATAACATGCAAGAGAACTAGTCTAGTTTAATGACTACTCACGGATGTGCTGACATCAGCTCTGTGCACATGCAACAGGAGTGTGTGTGTGTGTGTGTTTAAGTTGAGAGCGATATGGCTTTAAAATGCATGTAGATGATAATATTTCATGATGAAGAACTGCGATGTCACATGAACGTGTCTGCGGTAGAGATGATCATTAAAACAAACAGATATCATGTTTCAGTTTTGATTAGCGTGTTCACTGCTGTGAATGAGCTGTGAACGAGATGTGTAGGCTCCGCCCTCTCGGGTGGGGAGCAGAAGCTCATTTGCATTAAAGGAGCCACGCACAGAACAGCTCATTTTTCTTCCACCCAAAAATTGGCATTTTCAGAATTGTGTATATTAAAATGATCTGTTAGGAATTTTGATCTGAAACTTCACAGGCACACTCTGGGGACACCTGAGACTTATATTACATCTTGTAAAAGGGGCATAATAGGTGCCCTTTAAAAGGTAGGGTAGGTAAGAATTGGTTAAAACTTTTTCCAAATTTGTTTAAACTTTCTTTATATATCAATACATAATTAAAATGTAAGTACTCTGAAAAAAAAGTATAAAAATTGAGTGTCTGTAGACCTCTTACGACTGTTTTAAAGACAGCTCATTATTTCCATTCACTCCACCTTCTCCCTTCTGGGCTCTTTCCAAAGCCACGCCCCAAAACACATGAACCCGCTCCGCCGACCAATCAGCTGGGCTTGTCGTGAGCGTGGCGTTTCTGTTGCGTGTCCGCTGCGTGGCGTTTTCCATGTCTTTGCACACTAGAAGCGTGTCTGACACAGCGTGACGTACAGGAAGGCCTATACTTCATATACAGAGGAGTTCGTGCAAGAGGGCGGGCAACTAGGGTCCGAGGAAGTAGAGGTGCGTGCATGTGGGCAGATCCTGTAGCAAAAGGCGGTAGCCATGGTAGCGAGAGAGATTGACAGTCGCACAAGCCAATCACTTGATTCGTCCCAAACGAAAATAATGAGAGGTGTTTATTGCAGATTAAAAAGTCTAGAGTCACTTGATTTTTATACTCTCTTTTTCAGACTACTTACATTTTAATTATGTATTGACATATAAAGAAAGTTTAAACAAATTTGGACAAACGTGTTTTAGATAATTCTTACCTATCCTACCTTTAAAGCTACACTGTGTGATATTTTCCCCATCTAGCGGTGAAAAGGTATATGACCATCCAGTGAATATTGGTTTCTGTTTCTCTCAATTCTGATTTCGCTTTTAACTCCTACGGTGGCTGATTTAGTCCAAGACTAATAAGGCTTCCTGTTCGATCAAGTGATGAGGTTACTTTAGAAACTATTATAATTTGCAGTTATTTAATTTGTCAGTTAACATGTAGGTTATGACATCTATGTAAAATGAATAATAGTTTTACCTTTTCGTTATTTTTTACCATTTCGTTGCTAACATCAGCGGTCAGGTTCCCAGACGAATGCAAGCCAATCTTAGTAAAGTAACTTTTATCAGTGCTATCGTTATTCTGTATATATTATGCGACATCACTAGCGTAAGGCAAAGTTTACATTGTAGGCTATATCAGTCTCAAGCAATCCCTATCTTCACATTCGACACAGTGCCATCGAGTGTCAAACGCCAAAGCGAAGCTTGAATTTACTGGGTATGTCCCTCTTTGGCTACTGTACTTTCAAGATGGAGAGGCAACATGGCGACGCGCATTGAACCCCTCACCCGTATGTATTTTCAATGGCATATTATACACTTACGATAATACTTTATTACTTGAAAGAAGTAAATATCCATTAATGAGCACATATATTTTTGAAAGAACTAAGTGTTTTTAGCTAAGAATAAATTTAAAAAGTTACACAGTGTAGCTTTAACTAAATGAGTTATCACAAAAATCTAAATTTCCATATGTGCATCACTAACAGGGAAGAACGTGCACAATGTGAAAAGCACAGTCCATAACTATCACTCACTGGCCAAGCAGGTCTTTGAAGCGCGTGTCCAGCTCGATGTGATACTTGTTCAGGTAGCTGAAAAGCTCTTCTGTCCCGAGAACCTTGGCGATTCTGACCAGCTGCGGCAAAGATTCCTTTGTTAGCACATTGCATATATTTCAGGACTACACATTGCAGCAGTTTTCTTAGAAGAATGACAAGTCGTACCTGGTCATAGTTGTCTTGACCATGGAAAAATGGCTCTTTCTGGAAGATCATACTGGCTAACATACAGCCCAAGCTCCACATGTCCAGACTGTAGTCATACATCTGAAAATCATTTGAGATTGAACTGCAATGTGGGAATACGTTGACCCATGCCGTATTGTGCGTTGCATTTTCTCCCATTCATAGTGATATGAGTGCACCGTCTTTGATATAACACAACATACCTGATAGTCAACCAGTAGCTCTGGTCCCTTATATGATCTTGAGGCGACCCTGACGTTGTATTCCTGTGCAGGGTGGTAGAACTCAGCAAGACCCCAATCTATAAGCCGCAACTACAAAAAAACCCACACAAACTTACATCAGGTCACCAACATTGATCACAAGGAACAAAAGCAAATCAACAATGCTGGTAACTAGGGGTGTGACGAGACGAGACACGAGATTGGGTTCACGAGAACGAGACTTTTACATAGTATTTTTAAGACAACCTCAAATGATGAAATACATGAGTGGAAAAATTGTTTACAGGTGCATTTGAAATGTTTTCACTCATCATCTTGTAATGAATGTCATTTCAGTTCTACTTTCGGAGTATGAATTATCATATGCAGTAAATGACAACAATACTCCAGCACTGTAAAGGTTTTGCATGAACTCAACTGACTGGCTTCTCTTTCCTGTATGATCGTCTCTTCAGAGCTTAGAACTGCACATGAGCTTCTGTTGACCTCCTATCTGAACTCCTTCCCACAAATTGATCATAGATATTAAGTGCAAACAATCTCAATCAAAGTGCTCAACATTCAAAGTGCAAATAGAGACCTATTTTTCTTCAAGCATGATATAGAGCTAAGAGATGGTTACAACCACACAGATATTCATATTGGGAGATATTCTCATGCCTCAGGGACAGCGATAACTTTTTGAAATTGCGCTTAAAAGCTTGCTCAGGTTTGCTTTCACTTTTTTAGTTTTGCGATCGTGCGTACTCTGTGAATAGGGAGCACATTTTAAAATGAAGTAACGTAACGACGTGCCTTGAACATCAAGCTGCAAACCCTGCCAGTGAGCTACGCAGTTATAGGCTGAATCTGAAATCACCCCCATACCCTCAAATAGGGCATTATTTGAGCAGCCCGCCATTTGTAGTGGTGTCCGAAACCATAGTGGACGTTATTGAGTGCACTCATTCAATCCCACAATGCACCGCAATAACGAGTGTACAACCGATGTACACACAACGGCTGTCTGACTTCACACACTCGTGATCATTCACGCCTTTAATGAACTGTATTAGTGTATTAATGTAGGAAGAGTGATTGAGGTTTCACAGTGGACTGGTGTAGTTTCATTCAGGAGTTGATGCAACTTAACAGCTGTAATATTGAACTTATTTGTTACCAGTGGGTTAAAGAGATAGTTCACTTTGAAATTAAATGTTGATATGTTTTAGCTTACCTCATGGGCATCCGAGATGTAGGAGTATTTGTTGCCCCAGTAGTTTCAATTTTGATCATTTTAGGTCAAACCGTTCTTGTCTATGCCTCACATAATGCAGGTCTAAGTACAATCCCCTATCGTGAGTACAAACTGATGGCCTAAGACACAAACGAGCGGTTTGTGTGAGAACAAACTAAAGCCAGAACGCGTGTGTCTTAGGCCATCAGTTTGTACTTCCGATAGGATTGTACTTAGACCTGCATTATGTGAGGCACAGACAAGAACGGTTTGACCTAAAATGATCAAAATTGAAACTACTGGGAAACAAATACTGCTACATCTCGGATGCCCATGAGGTAAGCTAAAACATATCAACATTTAATTTCAAAGTGAACTATCCCTTTAAATCATATTTATTCAATTTAACAGAAGATGCCTGTTTTGTAGGAAGCACATATTCATTTTGTAAAGCTACAGAACTTGTTTGACTCATCAATGTTTTGTAAGTTTGAGCCGTGTGTTTATTAAGATCTGAAATATTCCCAGCCCTTTCTGTGATGTGTGCTTGCTTATCATAAGAAGTGATAAGACATGACTCTTTACATTAAGGGAGTAGCCTAATGAGAACAGGGTGTTGGGGGAATCACTTTTTTTCTCTTTTTCATCAAATCGCAGTTTTTGCAAGTTTCCGCAATTTCATCGCATAAATATCCGGCATATTCCATCAGATTTTTTAAGAAAACGTGCCGTATAATCATGGATTTTGCCCGAAACAATCACTAAAAAAAGCCGCATTTTTATGGCGGGACTGAAAAAGCAAAACGACAGTGGAGGCGTAATGTAAATGTTCCTGTGGCATACCCGTCATAACTTTACCCTCACACTCCTTCATGACAATATGACAGCTTTTCACCTCGACGAGAAATCTCGTCACATTCTAATCTTGCGAGATCTCGTCACACCCCTACGGGTAACGGACATCACCTTTCTCATTTGGTGGTCTATCATGACATTGTGAGGTTTGACGTCCCGGTGCATGATGCCCATGCTGTGAGAGTAGTCCAGTGCCTGCAAAGAGACACATGCATACACACTTAACACACTCTCCTGCTGAAAACACATGAAAGAGTAATCTTAGAGCTGCACGATTAATCGTTAAAAGATCGCGATCTCGATTAAAACACCTACACAAATGACAATCGTTCTCTAAATGACAACGACTCACTATGTCTATTCCCATGGCTGTTTCACGTTACTAGCATCAGCGGAGCAGCCCATGTAAATGAATGAGAGAGTCGGACGTCAGGCTTCCGATGTGAATGCCCTTATTCGTTGATATGGGCACATGCTGCTCACTAGGGCTGTAATCAACCAAAGAAAATCTTGGTTGACTGAAGTTCTGAAATTTGACAAAAAAATTACGTTAGGAAGAAAACGTCACATTAATCCACTGTGCGCAGAGCTTGGTAGCCTTATTGTCTGCCTAAATTAATTATAAATAAACATAAACTAGTAGGCTATTTGCAGTTTATTAAATGGTTTGACCGGATAATTTTGCGCTGAAATGAGTCTGACACACGAGTCTGTCGGCTCTGATGGCTCTTGCATCACGTTCCCCTGAACAATATCACAGCCTATGATTTCCCAAAATATAGTACTATGTTGTCAACCAGTGATATCGTCACAAGAACTTTTGAGGAATATACAACATAATTAAGACAATTGTTTTTGTCATAATGTAATATAATAACTGACAGACACTATAATTTCATCCGCTCTGTGCAGCTCATCATAGGAGCGCTTAGACACGAATAGACTATTAACTTAAAGCTTTTACTCTTAAACACAAAAGACACGTCCACTTTAATAAAAAAGGAATATTTATTAAAAAAGCCAGATCAAGAGCAAAAACGAAAGTGCATAACTGAAAAATAGAGCATCGGCTCAAAACTAATACTAACAGTGGAGACAGCACATCGCGATCGATCATAGGCTCCAAATAAAAAATAAAATAATAAAGTGCACAAATCCAATAAATAATAAACAGATGGGGCAACCTAACACAGACAAGTTAGCGTACCGTTTTTAAGTGATAAGAGCTGTGATATGCAAACTGTTGCTTACAAAATTTGCATTCAACATTTTCCCCCATTTTCTATTTTAAAACAAATGCTCCTACACTGCCGATGTCTTTATTGACATGGTAGAAGAAGACTGACAAGGAAAACGCTCTCAATTAAATAAATAATATACAGCAAAGTAGCTTCAATCTGTCTCTCTGCTCCAATGGGTTGGGCTAATCCAAAAGAAGTGAAAACAAGGGGGGTGTTCTGAAGACAGACAGTTACCTGTGAAACAGGTGCTCTGGAAACACCCCCGTTAGCAGTTAGTGCTTTCCACCTGATGAAATGAACGCGGCAAAAAAAAAAAAAAAAAAATCGACCAATCAGAATTGTCGAGCCAGAACATATCGACTAATAATCGACTAATGAACTGGGAGATTACAGCCCTACTGCTCACACTCCGCTGACACGTGACGTGAAACAGGCTTTAAACCAAAGACTTTGGGGACTTTGGTTACCCTTTTAAAGTACGACCATCGCACTGCAACATTCAAATCTGCGTTCACGCTGCCACTGATCCAGAGAGAGCAGCTGCCATGGAAATGAAGATAAGCAGCTTCAGAGACTGTTCAACCACACATTTCGTCATTTATGTGTTACAAACATTTAACTCACCGGGGACAAATGTGTACTGGGATAAAAGTTTGTAGTTTGGGTATGAACATTGATATCTAGCAATCAAAATAGAGCTGTTTTGACACCTCAACCTTACCTTAGTTATTATCGCTTATCACGCCAGGAAGTAGCGAGACTGAATGATTTAATGACAAACACTTTTTTAAACATTCCAGACTCAAGAGATTCATTCGCAAGCGCTGATTCATCCAATAATTATGAATTATTAATGTATTTTTTAAATAGCCTGAAGCATTTTGTCAGAACCTCCAGTAAATTATGTGTTATTTTGTTTAGTCGTCTAATGTTTTACTTTTTCCAGAATCGTGCAGCTCCAAGTAATCTTATTTCGGCGTGCTCACCTTGAGAAGTTCATACAGGTAAAACCGGATATCAAAGTCTGTTAGTCTCTGATAGAGATCCTACAAATAAGAACAACAACATGTGAGACATTACATTTTAAACCAGGGTTTCCAAAAACCCTTGTTGATGAAAAGCTAATGCCTTATTTTCTGGACTACAAGTCAAGATCTTTTAATTATCTGAAGCATGTTGCAACTTCAGAAGCAACTTACATAATCTATTAACGTCAAGCATACAGTAGACACACACATGCGTTAAATTCAAATAGTGTCGCTGAAACTACATGCTTCAACTTCAATGAAATAAACTATAAGTTATACGCCATTTTACATTATTTTAGAGAGTAATAATGAAATGCAACTTAGTTAAAATGCAACACAATGTGAATGTGTTGTTAAATTCTTACAATATTAACTTAAAATCTTCACTAAAGTACTTAAAGCTACTATTTTAGGTCAAAGCGGCTCAGCTGCAGCTCAGCAGTCCTCATTTAACAAGTTTTATAGTTTTAGTAATTAAAAGTGGTACCTTGAAATCCGTGTTATTGATGTACTCAAACACAAGGGCTGGCGTTCTAGACTGTGGAATACCAAAAATCAAAGAGGAAGGAAAAAACACTATTATAACAAATAACAATCAATACAAATTTAAGATGGACCGCATACATCAAAAATAGACTCCGCCTGAACTGTTTTGACATTAAATCAACCTTAATTTGGAAGTAATGGGGACTGGAAAACAAATATAATTTGACAGTCAATTCTAGAATGGATTTAATTATCATACAACAGTTGTGTCCCTAATGGACTATGCACTTGTTGAGTGCATGAAGTGGTCCAACATCTGGGTATTTGAAGTGTATATTTTCTTTTTGGAATTTTCAGTGAACACGTTACACCAATCAGGCATAACATTATGACCGGTGAAGTGAATAACACTGATTATCTCTTCATCACGGCTCCTGTTAGTGGGTGGGATATATTAGGCAGCAAGTGAACATTTTGTCCTCAAAGTTGATGTGTTAGGAGCAGGAAAAATGGGCAAGCGTAAGGATTTGAGCGAGTTTGACAAGGGCCAAATTGTGATGGCTAGACGACTGGGTCAGAGCATCTCCAAAACTGCAGGGACTAAATAAAGTTCTGGGTAAATAAATTCTCCCTCAAAACGGCCCTGCTCGCGAGGTAGAACTTTTTCAAAGTTCAGGAACTTTTGGGGGTGGGACTTGGGCGCTGAACATGCTGATTGGTTGAGTTCACGCAGCATTTTATTTCAACCTAAAATTCAGTTGCGGTGCGTGCAGTACTGTAAGAGGAGTACAACAATGTTTTAAAAATACGACCGATGGACAGACAACGAGGTTCAGGCTTTATTACGTTTATTTGCGGAGGACGAAATCCAGTGGGCTCTGTAACGCGCAGTTCTATGTCATCGGACTAATCTTCACAGTACTTTAGACCACGGTGGAAACACAGGCAGCAGCAGGTCTGAGGGAAAAAGAGTTCCTGGAACAAATTGTTCCGGCTTATCAAAAGTGCTCCAAGGAAGGAACAGTGGTGAACCGGCCACAGGGTCATGGGCGGCCCAGGCTCATTGATGCACGTGTGGAGCGAAGGCTGGCCCGTGTGGTCGATCAAACAGACGAGCTACTGGAGCTCAAACTGCTCATGAAGTTAATGCTGGTTCTGATAGAAAGGTGTCAGAATACACAGTGCATCGCAGTTTGTTGCGTATGGGGCGGCATAGCCGCTGACCAGTCTGGGTGCCCATGCTGACCCCTGACCCCGCAGAAAGCACCAACAGTGGCACGTGAGCATCAGAACTGGACCACGGAGCAAAGGAAGAAGGTGGCCTGGTCTGGTGAATCGGGCTTACCTGGGGAACACATGGCACCAGGATGCACTATGGGAAGAAGGCGAGCCGGCGGAGGCAGTGTGATGCTTTGGGCAATGTTCTGCTGGGAAACCTTGGGTCCTGCCATCCATGAGGATGTTACTTTGACACGTCCCACCTACCTAAGCATTGTTGCAGACCATGTACAGCCTTTCATGGAAACGGTATTCCCTGGTGGCTGTGGCTCTTCCAGCAGGATAATGCTCCTGACACAAAGCACAAATGCTTCAGGAGGAATGGTTTGAGGAGCACAACATGAGTTTGAGGTGTTGACTTGGCCTCCAAATTCCCCAGATCTCAATCCAATCGAGCATCTGTGGGATGTGCCGAACAAACAAGTCCGATCCATGGAGGCCCCACCTCACCTTGGTGCCAGATACCACAGCACACCTTCAGGGCTCTAATGGAGTCCATGCCTTGACAAGCCAGCAAAAAGGGGGACCAGCACAATATTAGGAAGGTGGTCATAATATTATGCCTGATCGGTGTATTTATACACACACATGCACTATTTAGACTACAAAATGACAGGAAATAGTGCAATAGTACATAACTAATGTGTTAAATGACCTGAAAATCTGAAAGCCTTTTAAAATTCAGCAAAATATTTAACCCTCTGGTGCTGTTTTTTAAAATTGTATGTTTTTTTTGTTTTTTTTATTTTGTTTACTTGTTAAAAAAAAAAAAAAGAGTCAAAAGTGAGCGCATCGGAAATCAATGGGAGACTAATTTAATCTAGTGGAAGCGTTTGGTACTGCGGCCAAACAACATCTCACTGAAAGCTCATTTTTTGAGATATCAAACTCAAATTTGGAACACAACTTGTTTGAAATTTTCTCAGTTTTAGAGTAAAACATGTTTTGGAAAATATACATTTAATATATTTTCAGTATCACAAAAAAAACAACAACAGCAATAATCTGCCAAGTGTCATCTTTAAAAAGAGATCAAACTTATTTTTTAAAAAAATTCCAGGTGCTCAAAAAGTAGTTAACAGGTAATAAATTGATCATAACTATTCCATTAATATAATTTAGTACCATAAAATCCCCTAAAAATACAAAATATTAAATAAACCATTATCGCACTAAAATATAGTACATTCATTTAATTGAAATAACCCTTTTTCTTTTGACCACCACGAGCAGCACCAGAGTGTTAATAAAATGCTTTGCGAATGTCACAAAATCTGCTTCTGTGGATATAAAGGCAGTTTCCATATGGGCTGATTTTCCTGCTACATATTACATTTATACAAAAACAGTAAGCAGTTGCATATACTAAAAGAGCAAGATTTACCACAGGGTCCTTGACTGTGTCTACAAGACGAATTATGTTGGTTCCTCCTCGCAAGTTCTCCAGAATTTTGATCTCACGTTTAATCTTCTTCTTCTTAACAGGCTGCAAAGGTTAAAATACAAAACAAACTTAAGGGTTAGTTCACCCAAAAATGAACTTTCCAAAAAAAAAAAAATCCCTTAAGACTTTCGCTCATCTATGAAACACATATTAAGATATTTGAAATGTTCTCTCATTGTTGTCCATCCACTGAAATTCTATGTATTCAACATTTTATCATATTGAGATTTATGTCGATAACGATGATAATCTCTGGACATTTTATTTTTATATGCATAACTCCACCAGTTTATCACACAGCAGACCTCGACAACAACCAGTCAGTGTGCAGAGCTGGCGAGGGAAACGAAAGTGAAATTGCTTTACCCTCCAATATCAATTTTATGGAAGTGGTTTGGGTTACTTAAAAGCAGCTCACACAACATTTCAAATGTATTGAAACTGAAAGACAACAATACACAGGAAACGGTATGAAAATTTCATATCACGAATATAGTTACCCAAATCATCACGGTTATCAATATCATCATGGTTTATCATCAAATGAGATGAAAGTGCACACACTGAAACCATTTCAACAAGTTTTATATCAACAAATAAAACAAGCAGCTCTATGCATTTAAAGAAAATTCAATACTGTGGGATTTCCTTCCTTATATTGACCGTCATCAATAGCAACGCATTATAACAGTACACATCCACCAATCACAACGGGTGTGCACTCATTTCATTCAAATGCAACTTGCGTCTCTGTTTTTGATTGTATTGAAACTGAATTCAGAGGACTTAACCATTAATACTACTATTATTATAACTAACTTCTTGTGATCATCTTGTCTGTACAAAATGGATTATAAACAGGTAAGATTTAAAATATTAATCTCAATTCAATGTCCCCGTAATTATTTATGTGGTAAAGAAAATCTGTGCAATAAGTGTTCAATGAATTATCCCTTAAATGTCACCATAGTCTTGTCTGAACTTGTTTGCTCGTCTTTGGCTCAAGCTTCATGTTATTATTTCCCAGACGTAGGTTTGGTATTGAGGTCAACGTCCACTTGCCTTGTGTTCGTAGATTTGAAGCGTTTCCTCGTATTTACAGCGACTTTTATTTAGCATGTTCTACCGACAGGATGACCATCTTCGATTGAGATTCCCTCAGGACTTTTGTAAAAGCCTAAATATGAGTACAGCTCAGATTTGGTTCTTTTAGAAGGCCGCAATTTCTTCTCATTCAAAAAACAGCGTTGCTAGACTGATGCTGGCTGGACAGGATTTAGCTTGAGTTTTCAAAAATGTGATAATCAAACATGGTTTTAATGACAATTACATTTTAAACAATATTACTAACTGTCAGTACATTTTACCGTGTTTTATCGTGAAAATCGTTTCATCCCTACCGCTGAATGTGACCCTCTTTGATTCTCCTGCTTCGCCATATGGGGAAATTAATATTTACAATGACAACAATAAGCTTTAGTTACATCTACACCTTTCCAACAAAGAAATAGATCGACTTCTGCCAGATTGTTGACCCCATTGGCAAACAACCTATTGTTTGTAGACTCATTGGCGTGAATCAGGGAGCTCCCGTTTACTTTCGCTTTCGATTCTTGATCGCACGTAGGCTACTCAGTGTATAGAGAGCGGCGCTGCTGAGAGCGAGAGCGAGCAGCGTGAAAAAGCCAATCTAACCCATTATAATCAGTGATGTTGTCTACAGTGGATGTGGCTAAACAGCTTCTAGTGTAGACACTGTGTCAGAAAATAATCAGACACTCTATCAGGCTCCTCCGCCATGTCATTCATCTCACCTTACTCTCGTTACATGATCAGTGAACTGTGATTCCTGCTGTGTGTGTGTGTGTGTGTGTGTGTGTCCTTGTTTATATTACATTGTGGGGACCAACATTCTGTCCCCATGTCCCCATAAGAATAGTAAAACCTGAGATCACCTACATTGTGGGGTCCAGCCGGGTCCCCACTTTTCAAAAGGCTTATAAATCACACAGGATGAGTTTTTTTGAGAAAGTAAAAATGGCGAATGTTTCCTGTTATGGGTAGGTTTAGGGGCAGTGTGTGTGTGTGTGTGTGTGTGTGTGTGTGTGTGTGTGTGTGTGTGATGGGTAGGTTTAGGGGCAGGGGCAGTGTAGGGGGATAGAATGTACAGTTTGTACAGTATAAAAAACATTACGTCTATGGAGAGTCCCCACAAAGATAGTGAGCCAGACGTGTGTGTGTGTGTCATTCGTGCTGGGTGAGCAGAGCAGACGTTTACAATAGTTTACAATTGATGTGATCGTTATCCATCTGAATTGAATAGTTAATTCATCATGTAATGTAAACATAGCGGTGGCATATTCTATGCTTATTTCAGCTAGGGCTGGGCGATATATCGAATATTAGCGATAATATCGAAATAATTTTGACGACGATGTAAAATGTGAAAATATCGTGAATATCGAATATTTCAAATTCAACACGCATTCTTTCCCAAAAAACATTACCAGATAACGCAGAGGTCTGCTTCCACCGTTCATTAAACATTGGAAGCAGAAGAGTTAAATATATACGCACAGCGCATGACAAAGAAAGCAACAGAAACATGCGCGCATGAGAGAAATAACAGCGCGGCGCGGGACTCGAACACGCCTTTCAGTCAACATCCGATCGGGATTCAGCTCTTTCATGAATTATTGGGTTTCAATGGTCAAACAAATGTAAAAATGCACGTGCTGGCAAGTATTCAGGTAAACACAGTAATGTATGTCTTTAGTGAACGTACAACTGATCTATATAATTTATATAGATCAGTGGGACGTACAGAGAGTTGAGTGAGAAATCGTGTGTTACAGTGTATTGGGTCCATGCAGCTCTTAAAGGGCCGGAGCTCATATTCTGTGTGATTTAATGCTCATCAAACAACAATCAATAATAGAAAACCACCCCATGCTTGGCTAAACAACTTTAATATATTTATTAAGAATCAGTGTAGCCTATAGTTAATTTATAGAGTGAAGACTGAGCAGTTTTTTTATATATATATTTGATTTTTGATTTATTTCTTGACTTGCTGCTGTTAAATAGACCCACTGTAGCTGAGCACTGTTTTTGTCATTTTGTTTGTAATTTGCATGTTTTACCTATGTTTTTTTTTTTTTAAAGATCAAATTAAAAATCTATATTGTAATTATAAAAGTACATTAAAAAAATATTAAATTACTCGTATCATGATTTAAGATTTTGGTCATCCCAACCTGTTCAGTAAACGCAAACATTTTGTATTTAATTTGGTTCTATCTAAATAGTTTTTGTTGTTTTTAATGGGGGCAAAGGAAAATATTTTTTTTAATTTAAAAGCAAATGCAAACATATTGAGATATATCGAATATCGTAAAAATTTGGACAATATCGAGATATATATATTTTTTGGATATCGCCCAGCCCTAATTTCAGCCTCACGCTCTGTCATGGCGATATCGCGAGACAGCTTTTCACTCGATGAGAAATCTCGTCGCATTCTTTCTCCAGGCTTCAGTCACTGTCGGGATACTCTCCAGTCCAGACATTATCTGAATATATATCATGATTAATAACAATATCGATCAATATGGAAAATATATTGCCCAGCCCTATTTTTTTTAAGCTTTAAAACGTGCATAAAGATATTGTAAGGAAAAATCACCTCAGAATTAAACCATCTCATTAAAAAAGCCGCTTTTCCATCGTCGGGCCAAACCGTTTCTTAAAGGAACACTCCACTTTTTTTGAAAATAGGCTAATTTTCCAAGTCCCCTAGAGTTAAATAGTTGAGTTTTACCGTTTTTGAATCCATTCAGCCGATCTTTGTATCTGGCGGTAGCACATTTAAAACTTGACTCTTCTATAGTTACATCGTGTAGTAAGGCCAACGGAAAATGAAAAGTTGCGATTTTTAGACCAATATGAGTAGGAGCTATTCTCTCATTCCTGCGTAATGATCCCACGTGTGGGGCTGATCACTTTATATGACTGAATATAGTATTTTATTCATATATAAATATACACAACAATCATACATAAAGCACATTAAATAGGGTAAACTCAGCTATGCAAGAACAAACGTCATCGGTTCTCACAGGCCAAGCAAACACGTTTGAGTTTCTGTTTACTATATTTGATGTGCTCGACGCATGTGCGTTAATTACACAGACTTTCAGTAGATGGATGGGTCTGGAACAACATGACGGTGAGAAAATAATATAAATGTTAATTTTTGGGTGAACTATCCCTTTGAAAACTGGTTTCCGCTAGAGAATAAAGCATTTTAAAAGATAATTGCGAGTTTATATTCTGACTGTATATCACACATATCCAACTATACGTCTATAATTCTGACTTTATATCACACAAGTCTGACTTTATATCTTACAATTCTGACTTTATATCACAAAATTCCAACTTTATATCTTACAATTCCGACTTTATATCTCACAATTCTGACTTTATATCACACAATTCTGACTTTATATCTCACAATTCTGACTTTATATCTCACAATTCCGACTTTATATCACACAATTCTGACTTTATATCACACAAGTCTGACTTTATATCACACAAGTCCGACTTTATATCACACAATTTCGACTTTATATCACACAATTCCAACTTTATATCTCACAATTCCGACTTTATATCTCACAATTCTGACTTTATATCTCACAATTCTGACTTTATATCTCACAATTCCGACTTTATATCTCACAATTCTGACTTTATATCACACAATTCTGACTTTATATCTCACAATTCTGACTTTATATCTCACAATTCCGACTTTATATCACAATTCTGACTTTATATCACACAAGTCTGACTTTATATCACACAAGTCTGACTTTATATCACACAATTCCAACTTTATATCACACAATTCTGACTTTATATCGCACAATTCTGACTTTATATCTTACAATTCTGACTTTATATCACAAAATTCCAACTTTATATCTTACAATTCCGACTTTATATCACACAATTCTGACTTTATATCACACAATTCTGACTTTATATCACACAAGTCTGACTTTATATCACACAAGTCCGACTTTATATCACACAATTCCGACTTTATATCTCACAATTCCGACTTTATATCTCACAATTCCGACTTTATATCACACAATTCCGACTTTATATCTCACAATTCTGACTTTATATCACACAAGTCTGACTTTATATCACACAATTCTGACTTTATATCTCACAATTCCGACTTTATATCACACAATTCTGACTTTATATCTCACAATTCTGACTTTATATCACACAATTCCGACTTTATATCTCACAATTCTGACTTTATATCACACAATTCTGACTTTATATCACACAAGTCTGACTTTATATCACACAAGTCTGACTTTATATCACAATTGACTTTATATCTCACAATTCCGACTTTATATCACACAAGTCTGACTTTATATCACACAATTCCAACTTTATATCACACAATTCTGACTTTATATCGCACAAGTCTGACTTTATATCACACAAGTCCGACTTTATATCACATATTTCCTTTTATAGTCGCAATTACTTTTTTTTGTTCTGTTGCGGAAACAAGCGTCCACACTTTGCTTCTTCCTGAAGCTCAGACACTTACACAGTGAGAGAGCAGGAGTTCTTACCTTCAGTATTTTAACAACTACTCTGTCATTGCTGTTGATGTTGATGGCCTCAAACACTTCACTGTATTTGCCTCTTCCAAGCTTCCGTACGAGCTGGTAGTCATCCTGATTGCTGAATCAGAGTAAGCAAGAAATAAATAAAACTGTGCAAAATGACTTATCCAAACATGAAAAACAAGTAATTACACAAGTACTGTGGTAAAACCATGACTCTTTGACGTACCACATTCATGTTTTTGACATAGTACCATGGTGCTTTGGGAATGACAAGCCGTTTTGACTTTTAATCATTCCAAGGATATTAATTCATGATATCAACAATTACCTTTTCACTAGTTAAAATGCTCATTTTTGATTTCAGGAATTGCATTTCCACTAGTAAAAATGTGAATTATTGAGATCAATCACTTGCAGAAATACAATTCTTGCGATCAAGAAATAAATATCAACTAGTAACTATAATTCTTGATATCTGTAATTGTATTTTCACATAGAAAAATACAATTCTTGCTCGTAAAAAATTTCATTTTTGAAATCATTAATTTGATAGTCACTAGGAAGAAAGCCATGTTAGATATCTGAAAGAAAATTGATATCAGAAATATATCAATAATTAACATTTCAACTAGTGACAACTGAATTCTTGATATCAAAAAGTATTATCTTTACTTGTAAGAAATGTATTTCTATATGTGAAACTGGAATTTCAACTAGTAAGAAACCAATTCAAGAATTATCATTTTAACTAGTGAAAATGTAATTGTTGATATCAAGAATTAATATCCTGGGAATGAATAAGTGTCCAGACGACTTCCATAGGGAAGGTTGCCGTGTTTTATGGACTAGTAGAATGGAGGCCACTAAATACGACAGCCCAGGCTATGGTAATATTTTTGAATACCATTACTGTATTTACTACGGTACACAAACATGACGCATGCAATAATAACACCACAGTAAATTTTTCTAGGGATGCACCGATATAAAATATTTTGCAGATACTGATAATTCTTTACATTTGAAACCCGATAACCGATATATTGGCCGATAAATCTAAATCCATTTTATTTTATAATTTGACAGCCTGATTACAAAAACAAATCCATCTCCCAAACACACAATTACGATGTTCTTATTAGGCCTGTTTCGCGATATATCGTCCCAGAAATAATTGCGATAAACGATATTATTGTAATTTTAAGACTATTTTATGCCACTGAATATATAATCCTAATATAACAGCGTAATAATGCAGGTAGACCTGCATACTTTCAAATGACAACCTTTTAATTCTTTACATCATGGAAATTAAGGGTAAAAAAGATATCCTAAATAACAAAATAAAAAATTGAATAAATAGTAAATAAACATGTTCCCTCGTCATTCTGCGGTGGCATTTATATGTGCTCGGGAACAGGGGATCGAGTCCATTTGGGCTGATTCTTCCAGACGGTCAGTTGTGGTCAGGAAAACACTGTAACGCCTCAAACGGGTCTTTTCTACACCTGTGGATGACCGCTCTGTGTGTGAAGGAACCACTTTCACCTCCGGCACGGAAAACACACAAGATGACGGCACAATCTCGAGTGAAATGTTGGTGACGTTCATTATCATGCAAACATAATGGCTGATATATTGCATCACAAAAATTTTTTGAGGTCATGCACATATATCGTGCAATATCTCAATATATTGATTATTGCGACAGGCCTATTTCTTATTATAATTTTATGTAGCTTATATGACATACTTGTGTTTGGCAACTGTATTTTTTTTTTTTATGTGATTCCAATAATATTTCAAACCCACCATAGTGAACAGTGGCATCTGAAGTGTCTCAGCTGAAGGAGATAGTACATTATTTATTGGCTTTAAGATATCAGCTAAATTTTCTTATCGGGCCGATACCAATAACATTAAATTAACATGTATCGGCCGATACCGATATATCATGCATCCCTAATTAAAATGTTTATTTAATATTTAAGTTCTCACTTAGCGCAAATTAAAAATTAAAGTTGGTTGTTCTGTAACCTAACAAAAACAGTAGATTTATAATCATATCCGTTATCAATCATATTAAATAATTAGTGGCTGAAAGTAGGGATGGTGAACAGTGCACATCTGAAGTGTCTCAGCTGAAGGAAGTAATCCATTATTTATCGGCTTTTTAGAAATAGGGCTTATTCAACTTCTTTCCTACATTTAGATATGTGGGCAAATGCATTTTTTGTCTCAGTGCATGCATTGTTTTAGTTTGTCAGGGTCACCGCTAGCTTAGCTTAGCATAATGAATGGAATCCTTTGTTGCCAGCTAGCATGTCCCAAGTAAAAGTGATAATAAAAAAAAAACCCACCTAATTAATTATTTCTTGTGGCCTGCATATTTGGTGCAGAGATATCACGCAACACATGAAATCCCCAAACATCCATCAACATACCGGAGTCTGTTGTGCATGTGTTGCGTGATATCTCTGCACCCATGTATCAGTGCTTCCCCATAATATAGTCCCAAGTTAATATCTGCCAAGGAAATCGCCTAGTCTTAATCTGCATCGCTATTTGTACTCGTTGTGAATACGCAGGCTACAAGAAGTAATTAGATGTTTTTTTTTTTTTTTGGATCATTTTTAATCGGGACATGCTAACTGGCAAGATAGGATTCCATTCATTATGCTAAGCTAAGCTAGCGGCGACCATGCCAAACTAAAACAATGCATGCACTGAGACAAAAATGCATGTGCAGAAGTATCTAAATATAGGAAAGAAGTTGAATAAACCCTATTTTATTCAACTTCTGTTCGTTTAATAAATCGGCCAAATGTTCTTATCGGGCCGATAACGATAAAGGGATAGTTCACGTCCTCATGTTGCTCCAAACTTGTACAAAAGAAGATATTTTCTAAACAGACCCATTGAATTCAATAGTATTTATTTGTTCAAACTGTCAAGAGCCAGTTTACCAACATATCTTCTTTTGTACAGATTTGGAACAACATAAGGGTGAGTAAATTACACAATTTTCATTTTCGGGTGAACGATCCCTTTAAAAACAAATGAACATATCGGCCGATATATCGTGCATCCCTAACTTTTTCCAAAATGGCATTCATGCACACATCTCTGTACCTCCAGCTAGGCACGTGTGCTTCATAGTCCCAGTATTCCTTGCTCTTCACAGTGTTGGCATCAGCATACACCCGTGCTTTGCTGCTCACCGGACCGGGCATTGCGGGTTTGGCCGGTCGATCCGCCTTTTTCCCTCCACCTACAACTACGAGACTCTCCAAGCGACAGCAAGTCGACCGTCTCTGTTGTGAAGCACTGCAGAAAGTATTGTGGTAGCGTAAAACACTGTAGCAAGCCGCTTCAACGAGCAATTGTGATTGACAGCTGCTCAGCAGCGGCGCGCATGACCTCGCGCTGACGCTCGCACCACTAAAAGCCAAAGCAAGGTGCAAAAAACAGTTTATTTGCCGACGGACCGCCAGTTTATTTAAAAACAACTAAAGTAAGGATTTCATGGCCGTGCCAGTAGGTAATGAAATTAAAAACAATACCTGTCAAGCCCGCAGAATGTAGCTAAGCGGTTAAACGGAACGTAAACAACGTGAAGCAGCCCAACCGTCGAGTTGATCGATTACCGATTCCGTTTGATCATCACTGTTTATTATAATATTCATTACAGCGGTTCAGCAGCTTCACTTCAGTGCCGTTCCCTCAGGATAACAGCGCTAAGCTAGCGATATCGACGGATTGGCCACTGTAACTTCGACACACACGTCTCCAGATTCCCGATTTATCTTCAAATTGAGTGTTTCAATTCCTCTCGGTGATCCACCGATTACATCCAGTAAGTGATCGAGGGATCCGCTGACAGGTAGGCGGATATCACCCCTAGGATAGCAATCCTGGCGATTTTTGCTATCGCTTAGATGGAGTCAACGGAAATACCGTGTGCACTTCCGGTACCTTTTTCAAAATAAAAGCCCCCGATTTGTAGCTGTGTCGCGGGACGTCAGAAAACAACGGAGTGCTTAAAATGTCGAAGCAGTTTTGCTTGAACAATTATATTTTATTTCTATAATTTCTTTGTATTGATTGTAAGATTTCCACCAAATACCGCATTACACTAGTTATACAATATGATTGTACTGCATGTCGTTGGATATCGTTTACATATTAAAATATATGTTGGGGGAAATTGGTGTTACAATAACAACTGTTTTAATAATAATAATAATAATAATAATAATAAAAGAGAGTATATAAGAAA
Source organism: Gobiocypris rarus (assembly GCA_023029165.1). Taxonomy (NCBI): domain Eukaryota; kingdom Metazoa; phylum Chordata; class Actinopteri; order Cypriniformes; family Gobionidae; genus Gobiocypris; species Gobiocypris rarus. The sequence goes on from CM040912.1 coordinate 2,726,153, forward strand.
TGAAGATAACATTTTAAGTATTAAAGGGATAGTTCACCCAAAAATTCTGTCAGTATTTACTCACCCTTGTGTCATGTCAAACCTGTATGAGTGTCTATTGAACACAAAGGAAGTTATTTTGAAGAATTTCTTTAATCAAACAGTTGTTAGGCAAGTCAGAATTGTGTGATATAAAGTGAGACGTGTGATAGTCAGAATTGTGAGATATAAAGTCGGAATTGTCAGATATAAAGTCAGAATTGAGAGGTATAAAGTCAGAATTGTGAGACATAAAGTCAGAATTGAGAGATATAAAGTCAAAATTGAGAGATATAAAGTCAGAATTGTGTGATATAAAGTCAAAATTGTGTGATATAAAGTCAGAATTGAGAGATATAAAGTCAGACTTGTGAGACATAAAGTCAGAATTGAGAGATATAAAGTCAGAATTGTGTGATATAAAGTCAAAATTGTGAGACATGAAGTCAGAATTGAGAGATATAAAGTCAGAATTGTGAGACATAAAGTCAGAATTGAGAGATATAAAGTCAGAATTGTGAGATATAAAGTCAGAATTGAGAGATATAAAGTCAGAATTGTGAGACATAAAGTACGAATTGAGAGATATAAAGTCAGAATTGAGAGATATAAAGTCAGAATTGTGAGATATAAAGTCAGAATTGAGAGATATAAAGTCAGAATTGTGAGATATAAAGTCAGACTTGTGAGATATAAAGTCAGACTTGTGAGATATAAAGTCGGAATTGTGAGATATAAAGTCAGAATTGTGTGATATAAACTCGGAATTGTGTGATATAAAGTCAGAATTGTGAGATATAAAGTCAGAATTGTGAGATATAAAGTCAGACTTGTGAGATATAAAGTCAGACTTGTGAGATATAAAGTCGGAATTGTGAGATATAAAGTCAGAATTGTGTGATATAAACTCGGAATTGTGTGATATAAAGTCAGACTTGTGAGATATAAAGTCAGAATTGTGAGATATAAAGTCAGAATTGTGTGATATAAACTCGGAATTGTGTGATATAAAGTCAGAATTGTGAGATATAAAGCCAGAATTGTGTGATATAAAGTCAGAATTGAGAGATATAAAGTCAGAATTGTGTGATATAAAGTCAGAATAGTGTGATATAAAGTCAGAAGTGTGTGATATAAAGTCAGAAATGTGAGATATAAAGTCAGAATTGTGAGATATAAAGTCAGACTTGTGTTATATAAAGTCAGACTTGTGAGATATAAAGTCAGAATTGTGAGATATAAAGTCGGAATTGTGAGATATTAAGTCGGAATTGAGAGATATAAAGTCAAAATTGTGAGATATAAAGTCAGAATTGTGAGATATAAAGTCAGACTTGTGTGATATAAAGTCAGAATTGTGAGATATAAAGTCAGACTTGTGTGATATAAAGTCAGAATTGTGAGATATAAAGTCAGACTTGTGTGATATAAAGTCAGAATTGTGAGATATAAAGTCAGACTTGTGTGATATAAAGTCAGAATTGTGAGATATAAAGTCAGACTTGTGTGATATAAAGTCAGAATTGTGAGATATAAAGTCAGAATTGTGAGATATAAAGTCAGAATTGTGTGATAGTCAGGATTGTGATATATAAAGTCGGAATTGTGTGATATAAAGTCAGACTTGTGTGATATAAAGTCAGAATTGTGAGATATTAAGTCAGAATTGTGAGATATAAAGTCAGAATTGTGAGATATAAAGTCGGAATTGTGTGATATAAAGTCAGAATTGTGAGATATAAAGTCAGAATTGTGAGATATTAAGTCAGAATTGTGAGATATAAAGTCAGAATTGTGAGATATAAAGTCAGAATTGTGAGATATTAAGTCAGAATTGTGAGATATAAAGTCAGAAGTGTGTGATATAAAGTCAGAATTGTGAGATATAAAGTCAGAATTGTGAGATATAAAGTCGGAATTGTGAGATATAAAGTCAGAATTGTGAGATATAAAGTCAGAATTGTGAGATATAAAGTCAGAAGTGTGTGATATAAAGTCAGAATTGTGAGATATAAAGTCGGAATTGTGTGATATAAAGTCAGACTTGTGTGATATAAAGTCAGAAGTGTGTGATATAAAGTCAGAATTGTGAGATATAAAGTCAGAATTGTGAGATATAAAGTCAGACTTGTGTTATATAAAGTCAGACTTGTGAGATATAAAGTCAGAATTGTGAGATATAAAGTCGGAATTGTGAGATATTAAGTCGGAATTGTGAGATATAAAGTCAGAATTGAGAGATATAAAGTCAAAATTGTGAGATATAAAGTCAGAATTGTGAGATATAAAGTCGGAATTGTGAGATATAAAGTCACACTTGTGAGATATAAAGTCAGAATTGTGAGATATAAAGTCAGACTTGTGTGATATAAAGTCAGAATTGTGAGATATAAAGTCAGACTTGTGTGATATAAAGTCAGAATTGTGAGATATAAAGTCAGACTTGTGTGATATAAAGTCAGAATTGTGAGATATAAAGTCAGAATTGTGAGATATAAAGTCAGAATTGTGTGATAGTCAGGATTGTGATATATAAAGTCGGAATTGTGTGATATAAAGTCAGACTTGTGTGATATAAAGTCAGAATTGTGAGATATTAAGTCAGAATTGTGAGATATAAAGTCAGAATTGTGAGATATAAAGTCGGAATTGTGTGATATAAAGTCAGAATTGTGAGATATAAAGTCAGAATTGTGAGATATTAAGTCAGAATTGTGAGATATAAAGTCAGAATTGTGAGATATAAAGTCAGAATTGTGAGATATTAAGTCAGAATTGTGAGATATAAAGTCAGAATTGTGAGATATAAAGTCAGAATTGTGAGATATAAAGTCAGACTTGTGTGATATAAAGTCAGAATTGTGAGATATAAAGTCAGAATTGTGAGATATAAAGTGAGACGTGTGATAGTCAGAATTGTGAGATATAAAGTCGGAATTGTGAGATATAAAGTCAGAATTGAGAGATATAAAGTCAAAATTGTGAGATATAAAGTCAGAATTGTGAGACATAAAGTCAGACTTGTGTGATATAAAGTCAGAATTGTGAGATATAAAGTCAGACTTGTGTGATATAAAGTCAGAATTGTGAGATATTAAGTCAGAATTGTGAGATATAAAGTCAGAATTGTGAGATATTAAGTCAGAATTGTGAGATATAAAGTCAGAATTGTGAGATATTAAGTTTGAATTGAGAGATATAAAGTCAGAATTGTGAGATATAAAGTCAGACTTGTGTGATATAAAGTCAGAATTGTGAGATATAAAGTCAGACTTGTGTGATATAAAGTCAGAATTGTGAGATATTAAGTCAGGCTTGTGTGATATAAAGTCAGAATTGTGAGATATTAAGTCAGAATTGTGAGATATAAAGTCAGAATTGTGAGATATAAAGTCAGACTTGTGAGATATAAAGTCAGAATTGTGAGATATAAAGTGAGACGTGTGATAGTCAGAATTGTGAGATATAAAGTCGGAATTGTGAGATATAAAGTCAGAATTGAGAGATATAAAGTCAAAATTGTGAGATATAAAGTCAGAATTGTAAGATATAAAGTCAGACTTGTGTGATATAAAGTCAGAATTGTGAGATATAAAGTCAGAATTGTGAGATATTAAGTCAGAATTGTGAGATATTAAGTCAGAATTGTGAGATATAAAGTCAGAATTGTGAGATATAAAGTCGGAATTGTGTGATATAAAGTCAGACTTGTGTGATATAAAGTCAGAAGTGTGTGATATAAAGTCAGAATTGTGAGATATAAAGTCAGAATTGTGAGATATAAAGTCAGACTTGTGTTATATAAAGTCAGACTTGTGAGATATAAAGTCAGAATTGTGAGATATAAAGTCGGAATTGTGAGATATTAAGTCGGAATTGTGAGATATAAAGTCAGAATTGAGAGATATAAAGTCAAAATTGTGAGATATAAAGTCAGAATTGTGAGATATAAAGTCGGAATTGTGAGATATAAAGTCACACTTGTGAGATATAAAGTCAGAATTGTGAGATATAAAGTCAGACTTGTGTGATATAAAGTCAGAATTGTGAGATATAAAGTCAGACTTGTGTGATATAAAGTCAGAATTGTGAGATATAAAGTCAGACTTGTGTGATATAAAGTCAGAATTGTGAGATATAAAGTCAGAATTGTGAGATATAAAGTCAGAATTGTGTGATAGTCAGGATTGTGATATATAAAGTCGGAATTGTGTGATATAAAGTCAGACTTGTGTGATATAAAGTCAGAATTGTGAGATATTAAGTCAGAATTGTGAGATATAAAGTCAGAATTGTGAGATATAAAGTCGGAATTGTGTGATATAAAGTCAGAATTGTGAGATATAAAGTCAGAATTGTGAGATATTAAGTCAGAATTGTGAGATATAAAGTCAGAATTGTGAGATATAAAGTCAGAATTGTGAGATATTAAGTCAGAATTGTGAGATATAAAGTCAGAATTGTGAGATATAAAGTCAGAATTGTGAGATAAAGTCAGAATTGTGAGATATAAAGTCAGACTTGTGTGATATAAAGTCAGAATTGTGAGATATAAAGTCAGAATTGTGAGATATAAAGTGAGACGTGTGATAGTCAGAATTGTGAGATATAAAGTCGGAATTGTGAGATATAAAGTCAGAATTGAGAGATATAAAGTCAAAATTGTGAGATATAAAGTCAGAATTGTGAGACATAAAGTCAGACTTGTGTGATATAAAGTCAGAATTGTGAGATATAAAGTCAGACTTGTGTGATATAAAGTCAGAATTGTGAGATATTAAGTCAGAATTGTGAGATATAAAGTCAGAATTGTGAGATATTAAGTCAGAATTGTGAGATATAAAGTCAGAATTGTGAGATATTAAGTCAGAATTGAGAGAGATAAAGTCAGAATTGTGAGATATAAAGTCAGACTTGTGTGATATAAAGTCAGAATTGTGAGATATAAAGTCAGACTTGTGTGATATAAAGTCAGTGAGATATTAAGTCAGGCTTGTGTGATATAAAGTCAGAATTGTGAGATATTAAGTCAGAATTGTGAGATATAAAGTCAGAATTGTGAGATATAAAGTCAGACTTGTGAGATATAAAGTCAGAATTGTGAGATATAAAGTGAGACGTGTGATAGTCAGAATTGTGAGATATAAAGTCGGAATTGTGAGATATAAAGTCAGAATTGAGAGATATAAAGTCAAAATTGTGAGATATAAAGTCAGAATTGTGAGATATAAAGTCAGACTTGTGTGATATAAAGTCAGAATTGTGAGATATAAAGTCAGAATTGTGAGATATTAAGTCAGAATTGTGAGATATAAAGTCAGAATTGTGAGATATAAAGTCAGAATTGTGAGATATAAAGTCAGAATTTTGAGATATAAAGTCAGAATTGTGAGATATAAAGTCAGAATTGTGAGATATAAAGTCAGAATTGTGAGATATAAAGTCAGAATTGTGTGATATAAAGTCAGAATTGTGTGATATAAAGTCAGAATTGTGAGATATAAAGTCAGAATTGTGAGATATAAAGTCAAAATTGTGAGATATAAAGTCAGAATTGTGAGATATTAAGTCAGAATTGTGAGATATAAAGTCAGAATTGTGAGATATTAAGTCAGAATTGTGAGATATAAAGTCAGAATTGTGAGATATAAAGTCAGAATTGTGAGATATTAAGTCAGAATTGTGAGATATTAAGTCAGAATTGTGAGATATAAAGTCAGAATTGTGAGATAAAGTCAGAATTGTGAGATATTAAGTCAGAATTGAGAGATATAAAGTCAGAATTGTGAGATATAAAGTCAAAATTGTGAGATATAAAGTCAGAATTGTGAGATATTAAGTCAGAATTGTGAGATATGTCAGAATTGTGAGATATTAAGTCAGAATTGTGAGATATAAAGTCAGAATTGTGAGATATAAAGTCAGAATTGTGAGATATAAAGTCAGAATTGCGTGATATAGTCAGAATCGTGAGATATAAAGTCAGAATTGTGAGATATAAAGTCAGAATTGTGTGATATAAAGTCAGAATTGTGAGATATAAAGTCAGAATTGTGAGATATAAAGTCGAAAATTGTGAGATATAAAGTCAGACTTGTGAGATTTAAAGTCAGAATTGTGTGATATAAAGTCAGAATTGTGAGATATAAAGTCAGAATTGTGAGATATAAAGTCAGAATTGTGTGATATAAAGTCAGAATTGTGAGATATAAAGTCAGAATTGTGAGATATAAAGTCGAAAATTGTGTGATATAAAGTCAGACTTGTGTGATATAAAGTCAGAATTGTGAGATATAAAGTCAAAATTGTGAGATATAAAGTCAGACTTGTGAGATATAAAGTCAGAATTGTGAGATATAAAGTCAGAATTGTGAGATATAAAGTCAGAATTGTGAGATATAAAGTCAGAATTGTGAGATATAAAGTCAGAATTGTGAGATATAAAGTCAGAATTGTGAGATATAAAGTCAGAATTGTCAGATATAAAGTCAGAATTGAGAGATATAAAGTCAGAATTGTGAGATATAAACTCAGACTTGTGTGATATAAAGTCAGACTTGAGTGATATAAAGTCAGAATTGTGAGATATTAAGTCAGAATTGTGTGATATAAAGTCAGAATTGTGAGATATAAAGTCAGAATTGTGAGATATAAAGTCAGAATTGTGAGATATAAAGTCAGAATTGTGAGATATAAAGTCAGAATTGTGAGATATAAAGTCGGAATTGTGAGATATAAAGTCAGAATTGTGTGATATTAAGTCAGAATTGTGTGATATAAAGTCGGAATTGTGTGATATAAAGTCGGAATTGTGTGATATAAAGTCGGAATTGTGTGATATAAAGTCAGAATTGTGTGATATAAAGTCAGAATTGTGTGATATAAAGTCGGAATTGTGAGATATAAAGTCGGAATTGTGTGATATAAAGTCAGAATTGTGTGATATAAAGTCAGAATTGTGTGATATAAAGTCATTGTGTGATATAAAGTCAGAATTGTGTGATATAAAGTCGGAATTGTGTGAAATAAAGTCAGAATTGTGTGATATAAAGTCATAATTGTGAGATATAAACTCAGAATTGCGAGGTATAAAGTCGGAATTGTGAGATATAAAGTCGGAATTGTGTGATATAAAGTCAGAATTGTGTGATATAAAGTCAGAATTGTGAGATATAAAGTCGGAATTGTGTGATATAAAGTCAGAATTGTGTGAAATAAAGTCAGAATTGTGTGATACAAAGTCAGAATTGTGTGATATAAAGTCGGAATTGTGTGATATAAAGTCAGAATTGTGTGATATAAAGTCAGAATTGTGTGATACAAAGTCAGAATTGTGTGATATAGTCGGAATTGTGTGATATAAAGTCAGAATTGTGTGATATAAAGTCGGAATTGTGTGATATAAAGTCAGAATTGTGTGATATAAAGTCGGAATTGTGTGATATAGTCGGAATTGTGTGATATAAAGTCAGAATTGTGTGATATAAAGTCGGAATTGTGTGATATAAACTCGGAATTGTGTGATATAAAGTCGGAATTGTGTGATATAAAGTCGGAATTGTGTGATATAAAGTCAGAATTGTGAGATATAAAGTCGGAATTGTGAGATATAAAGTCAGACTTGTGTGATATAAAGTCGGAATTGTGTGATATAAAGTCAGAATTGTGAGATATAAAGTCAGAATTGTGAGATATAAAGTCGGAATTGTGAGATATAAAGTCAGAATTGAGAGATATAAAGTCAAAATTGTGAGATATAAAGTCAGAATTGTGAGATATAAAGTCAGACTTGTGTGATATAAAGTCAGACTTGAGTGATATAAAGTCAGAATTGTGAGATATAAAGTCAGAATTGTGTGATATAAAGTCAGAATTGTGTGATATAAAGTCAGAATTGTGAGATATAAAGTCAGAATTGTGAGATATAAAGTCAGAATTGTGAGATATAAAGTCGGAATTGTGAGATATAAAGTCGGAATTGTGTGAAATAAAGTCAGAATTGTGTGATATAAAGTCAGAATTGTGAGATATAAAGTCAGAATTGTGAGATATAAAGTCAGAATTGTGAGATATAAAGTCAGAATTGTGTGATATAAAGTCAGAATTGTGAGATATAAAGTCAGAATTGTGAGAGATAAAGTCAGAATTGTGAGATATAAAGTCAGAATTGTGAGATATAAAGTCAGAATTGTGAGATATAAAGTCAGAATTGTGTGATATAAAGTCAGAATTGTGTGATATAAAGTCAGAATTGTAAGATATAAAGTCAGAATTGCGAGATATAAAGTCAGAATTGTGTGATATTAAGTCAGAATTGTGTGATATAAAGTCGGAATTGTGTGATATAAAGTCGGAATTGTGTGATATAAAGTCGGAATTGTGTGATATAAAGTCGGAATTGTGTGATATAAAGTCGGAATTGTGTGATATAAAGTCAGAATTGTGTGATATAAAGTCGGAATTGTGAGATATAAAGTCGGAATTGTGTGATATAAAGTCAGAATTGTGTGATATAAAGTCGAATTGTGAGATATAAAGTCGGAATTGTGAGATATAAAGTCAGAATTGTGTGATATAAAGTCAGAATTGTGTGATATAAAGTCGGAATTGTGTGATATAAAGTCAGAATTGTGTGATATAAAGTCAGAATTGTGTGATATAAAGTCAGAATTGTGTGATATAAAGTCGGAATTGTGTGATATAAAGTCGGAATTGTGTGATATAAAGTCGGAATTGTGTGATATAAAGTCGGAATTGTGAGATATAAAGTCAGAATTGTGTGATATAAAGTCGGAATTGTGTGATATAAAGTCGGAATTGTGAGATATAAAGTCAGAATTGTGTGATATAATTTGCAATAATCTGCAATGTTTTACCTTTTTTTCCGCAATTGTGAGATAAAAAGTCAGAATTGTGAGGTCGCAATTACCTTTTTTATTTTTTACTCTGCGGCGGAAACCACTGACTTCCATAATATTGGAAAAGAAAAATACAATGGAAGTTAATGGGGACCAGAAACTGTTTGGTTACAAACAATCTTCAAAATATCAAGTTCAACATGGCCTGTAGTCACAAATAATTACAGTGGATATCTATGTTTACAAACATTTAATTTGTAAATGTCTTGTGGTTATGACATGCCACACCTTTGCGATAAATGGGGGAGAAAAAACAACACATTATGGCATATTTACAACTCGAGTTTCTTCACTACCTTGTCTAGAAACACAGAGGGACACACAGGAGGTGCTAGAAACCTGTTTTTGCTCTAATACAAAAAAAGAAATAAATTATTTGATTCAGCATCAAGAATATTGCTTCACAAGCAATGACAACATTCAGTCTCTGCATTTAATGCACATGAAAATAAGAGAACACGGATCTGTAACAGAACAAACAATACTGACACACATCGCCGTTAATGTTAATAAGGCTTTCAGAGGCATCGAAAGGGGAAAGAGATGTTTGTAATGTTTACATTCAAGCTGTTAGGATCATACAATGTATCTTTATTAATATGGATTCAATTACTATTCAGATAAGAGGTTTGAACATTTTTAAAAACACTCTGCTACTACTTAATACTGCATTGGATTCTTTTAAACACATTACCTGTGTTTGTACTCTCGAATGCGTTTTACAAAAGCTGCTGATTGCCTGCAGTGCAATTTCGCATTCAAATCAACAAACAACTGTCAACTGATCCGATTAGGCAAGTACGAACTGATTCATGGCATATCATTTCTAAAGCAAAGAAAGGGTTTGTAGCAGAGAAACTGTACAAGTTGTCTGTGGCAAAAGAATAATCCACAATAACAAGAGGAAACGATCACATACGCACAGTCTACAGTATGATGATACACAAACAGACACTAAACCCTAGCACTGTACTTATGTCAATACAAAACATCCATGTATATATATATATAACTTTACAAATTCTACAGCATCGTTTATCTAATGCAACACCGTCCGTTTGCAATCGGCAAACAAAAATACTTCAGTTGTTCTCGGTTGCATGGCAGTTTAATAAGTAGCTACTGTAAATTAGAGAGGAGTCGAAATGCACCAGAGAAAAATAATGGCTAATATTTGTGTTTTTTTTGTTTTGTTTTTTTAGTGTAGTCATTTGCCTACAAGTTAACATGACAGATTACAACAAACTGTATAAATTATTTAGGCTAATCATGCATACATATACCCTGTTACATCATGGGTTAGGTGATGGGAGTTATACATTACGAATACATACAATCACTACTGTATATTGTCCAGATGGTCACACAGTGTTCAAGTTCCATAACTAACATGGAAGCATGAGATGGAGAGCAAAGGCAGTTATTTTGAAAGTTGCAAGGCCAAATAAAAAAACAATCCAAAGAAACACCTAGTTGCGGTCAGTCGTATCAAGACCAAAAAACAGATTCAGGGTGTCGTACCAATTTAAGTCGTCCTGGAAAAGCGGACACCGCATTCTCTTCACAAACTAAATCTCCAGCACTTCTTTGTTGGACACACCAGTCTTAATTAAGCTTATTTTTGAGTAGCGCCCATTTACGAAGTCGGTTCAGAATGGAGGCAAGCTTCTGTCTTGTGGAGTAGATGCGATGCCAATATCTACCCAGATCATGACTTATATATATTATATATACAGTTCCTCCTTACCAACAAGTACTGCAATGGGATATGTAAAACGTACAATATATACATATGCAAGAAACCACTTGCAGAATCTGTGAAAATGTGAATAATTGTAATAAAATTGGTGGGATCATACAAAATGCATGTTATTTTTTTATTTTGCACTGTCCTGAATCCGATATTTTACATATAGACAAAAATAATTTTTAAAAAAATGACTCGTTCAAAAGTTCACACACACTTGATTCTTAATACTGTGTCTCGTTCTCTGGATGACGTTCCTCGGCTGTGTGTGTGTGTTTTCTGATGGTCGATCTCAAGTCTCTTGTTTGGCCTGAGCAGTTTAACTGGCCAGTTGAAAGACTCAAACACGACTACTAAAATAAAGGATCAAACATGACACATTAAGAGCCGGGGGGTGAAAACTTTTGGAAGCACAAGGTCAATTGTACTTAATTTGTCTTCTGGGAAACATGTAAGTATCTTCTGTTGCTTCCGAAGGGCAGCACTAAATGAAAAAAAAAAGATTTAAACAAAACAATTGTGCAAAAGTTTTCACCCCCGGCTCTTAATGCGTCGTGTTTCCTTCAGGAGCATCAGTGAATGTTTGAACCTTTTTTAATAGTTGTGTTTGAGTCTCTCAGTCGTCCCCAGTGTGAAAAGATGGATCTTAAAATCATACAGACATATTTGGAAAGGGTTCAAATAGGCAGAAGATGCTGGAAAACTGAAGAGTTTGCCAGATCTGGAGGATTTTTCTGAAGAGCATTGGTCAGTTTAACTAATCAGGACAAGAGACTCAAGAATAACCATCACAAAACACACACACACACAACCGTGGATCATCCAGGGAACGGCACAGTATTAAGAATCAAGGGTTCATTTGAATAAATTCAGCTATTGTAAACATCTTTTATGTTAAATATCTTATTCAGGACAGAACTAAATAAAAAATAATAACATGCATTTTGTATGATCCTTCTTATTTTCACAGACTTTTTCTTGCAACTGTATGTAAGAAAAACTGCTATTGCGTGCAAAGTGTTTTTTCAGGCAACTACTCAATGCATGAGGACGCTGGATAACCCCCTCCTTCTGCAGTGTGTTGAACTGTGTGTTCCTGAAGGGCGCCAAGCTCTCCGAAACACTCCCCGCACCACACACACTTGAACTGGGCTTCACGGGAGTGGACGATGCCATGCTTGGCCAAGTGTTCGCGCTGTTTGAATCCCTTGTCGCACGTGGGACACTTGAAGGGTTTCTCTCCTGTGTGGACTCTCCGGTGTCTCTGCAACTCGGATGAGTATTTAAAGCGCCTCTCGCAGTCCGCGCACTTCATCGGCTTCTCGCGAGCCGGGTCGCAGCGGTGCTGCACGAAATCAGACGAGGACTGGAAGCGACGGCCGCAGAGCGAGCACTTGAGCGGTTTTTCGGTGCAGTGCGAGTTCTGGTGCCGCTGCAGCGTTGAGGACTTTTTGTAGCCCTTCCCACACACGTCGCACTTGTAGGGCTTCTCTACGGCGTTCGATCCGGAGTTGGCCTCTGTGCACTTGTGCCTCAGAAGTTCCCCGGATTGCCGGAAGCCCTTTTGGCAGGCGGCGCATTTGAACAGACTCTCGATGCCGTGGACGTGCTGGTGGTACAGCAGGTGGGAAGGCTGCAGGAAGCCCTTGTCGCACTGATTGCACTTGAAAGGCCTGTCGGCTGGGTTTTTGTGCGTTCGCCGGTGGCGGACAAGCGCATACTGCTGTTTGAAACTCATCTGACACTCCTCGCACTGAAAAGGCCGCTCTTCCGAATGAGTGCGCCGTGTTGCCTAAGATCCGACGGTCGTTTGAAGCTCTTCCCGCATGCCGTGCATCGGAACGGACGCTCTCCAGCCGGCTGGCACTGGTGATGCAGCAGCTCCGATGACTCCTTGAAATGCAGCTCGCACAGGTTACACTTGAACAGGTGCTCTCCGGAGTGAGCGTACATGTGCCGCACCAGGTGCTGCCTGTGCTTGAAGGTCTTCTCGCAAACGGCGCATTTATAAGGGCGGTCGGCGCTGTGCGTGCGCTGGTGGTGTGCCAGGTGAGAAGCCTGACTGAAGCTCTTGTCGCACGTGTCGCACTTGTAGGGTTTCTCGCCCGTGTGCACTCTTTCGTGCCGGGAGAGCTCCGAAAGGTGCCGGAACGCCTTATTGCACACTGAGCACTTGTACGGACGGTCGGAGCCCTGAAAATCTGTGGTGGAAGAGGATCCCATGGCCGCCCCGTCACTGGACGTCTCAGCGGTGGACGGCTGCTGGGGGTTGGACGAGGCGGAATCCGGCCGGTACGTTTTTTCACAGATAGAGCACTTCATTGGATTGTTTCCAGTGGAGTGCTCGTTGTGATGCTGTGCCAAGGAAGTGAGAAGCGAGAATCCCATTTTGCACACGCCACACACAAACGGCTTCTGCTCCACCTGGACGCACTGATGCTCCAGAAGATCCGTTGCTTGGTTGAAGATCTTCATGCACTGCGTGCACTGGAAGGAGCGGTCCTGGTTGACCATGCACTGGTGCTCATGAGGATTGGCCAAGTGTGAAATATCATGGCCACATGCGCCACATTTGTGTCCACCTTCACTCCCCACCTGCAGCTGAGGCTGCTGAGACGGGAGCGGGTGCTGCTGTGCATGTTGGCCGTGCTGAGACTGTTGTAAGGCAGGGTCCGCCTGTAGGACAATCCCATATGCGGCGGTGCTCAATGGATTCTCAGACCCTTGCAGAAGCGGGTGCCCGACGGGAGGAGGGGCCACCGCATGTTGCTGTTGCCATGCTTCGGTCATTCTTCCACTGTACATGTATGAATCCCGCTTTCAGGAATCAGCACTTTGGGACCAGATTGCACGAAAACGTTCCGATGGTCAGTTCATTGGAAAAGTCAGGGAACGGTACTAAAATAGGCTTGTAGAGGACTTTTGGATGGACTTGTTCATTCTGTGAAGGGTCGACAAGGTGAATTTTTATGTTCAGAGGGAACGTCTGAAGTTTTCTCCAGCAAACTACACATGCAGTACACCTGCAATGAGAAAAACAGTGCGTCATTACACAAAGCAGCTCATTCGTGCGAAAATTACTCAAGAAAAAAAAGCATTGTCCAATTGCTGGATGTTATAAATCATATACTAGTATCAGATTGTTATCAACCAGGGGGGCTCAGCAAACTTCCAACTTGGAATAAAATCTTAACAAATAATAATTCAATTAACTAAACTGAGTTCATTGATGTACAACACATATCTCCTTATATTTTTTTGTGCGGCCATTGTGTGAATTGGAAAAACTTGAGGATGATTAAATAGCTGTTTCTATCAATTTTTATGTGCATTTTGGGACATTGCATTTTTTTTTTAAAACACTGGGTGAAAACGGCAAGATGCGCATATATTCTAAAAATGTGCATTAAAAAAACAAATGCGCTCAACTGTGTCGAATACATTTTTCCCCCAAACAACAGACACCTGCCTCTGAATGCAAGATAACAAAGCAGTGTTTATTGCATTTCTTCTGAGTGCTCTGAGGAGTAATATATTATATAAGAAAATTATTATATAGCCTACAGTGGCTTCTCCTACTGCATCAATTTCCATTGATATTTAACGCCGGATATATTAGAAAGTGACGATATTGTTCTCTTTGACTTTAGTCGCGAATATTTTAAGTGCTATTCCAATTTTGCGCAAAAGTTAAATTCATAACTTTGTATGTAAACATAATGACAGAATTTTCGTTTTTGGGTGAACTATCTCTATAAATATGCCAAAAACACACTCATTTAGGGATATGCATTTATTCATAGTTTTCACGTGTCACACGCTTATAGGAACGCCCACCTGGAGGGCAAAACAAGGCATTAAAATACCAAATTCAATATACACCTTATTGATGTTGCATAGTTTGTAGAGGAAAGCAGATGAATGCAGAATATTAATGCAAAGCGAGGTTTCTCGATAGGTGTTTTCCCCATCGAAACCCATTATAAAGAAAACGTGTTGCATTCATATTCTTGGCAACATATATTCTCGCCTGTACATAGTATGCATCATCAAAAAAGTGTAAACTGAAATTGATCCTTTAATATCACTGTTTTTGTACATTATGGCATTTTAAGGGTTGGTTGCACTAATAAGGACTCTTAGCCTGTTGTCGGTTCACCCTCCGTCGGCTGCTTGATCGACTTAAAGATAAATGAATCTGTGTTTAAAATTAAGTGACAATAAATCCTTGATTAGCGTTAAACTTTGCTAAATTTAATTCTTATTGGTGCAACTCACCCTATAGTGTTTTTCACGTTAAGCGTTTTTAGTGATAGAAATACTGCAGCAGGTGCTGATCATAAGTGCCCAAAACATGCATTTTGTTCACATATTTTTCGTTTACGATGGAAATTTGACAGGCTTCTGCTGCAGTTCAATGGAGTTGGTTTTTCCCTCCAAGGCTCCGCGACGGTCACGTGACAGAAAACTATGAATTGCATGGATGGGTTGAAAATGCATACACATGGTTCAGTTGAATAATAACATTTGCCCTCTTTAAAGACACAATATGTAATTTTTCGCCGCTTATTCAAAACAAAGGCGTCTTGATGACTTGATTTGGCGGGGCTTTTATTCTGTCAGACGAGCGCTTCCGCTTCTTCCGCTCATGTGTGTGTGGGGTAACGCAGTGATGTTTTATCATATCACACACATCTGAGTGTGTTAAAGTGATGTTATAATGCTACTCTGTGTTCGCTCGGCGCTACTATGAGACACTTGTTCACACTGCAGTGAGCGAGATCATATCAGGCGGTAAAACATGGTACTCGCGGTAAATCTAGAACAGCAGATTTAAACAATAAGACTAACTGTGTTGAGCTGGAGAATAATCATTAATTTACTATCGATTGATACAAACAGTTGCTCACCTGTCTAATAAAACATATTATATATTAAAGCGTCTTTGGTGTTTCCATGGTTTCTACAAAATAAAACCGGAAATCGAGGAAAACACGGGTGTGATGTCACTGAAAAAATGCACAGTCCACGGTCACTTATTTTTATGGATTTAAACACTTTTGGAAACATTTGTGATTAGTACACAAGTCAACACAATATTTAACACTGTTCTAGTGGTTTTTGGATATTTTATTCCAAAAATCTTACATAGTGCATTTAAATACACTACAAATGCCTTTATTCTGGGACGTGCATTTATTGCATGGAAAGAACATAATGCGTTTTAAAATGCATTGACAGTTCAGTTTCAATATACTCTCTATCATTCTAGCTGATAAAAACAAAACAAAAAACACAATCCCCCCCAAAAAATCATTCCTTATAGACACTTTACATTACTTTTGTATCAATTGATCTGATATTTCCAGGTTTTCCATGACTCTGGGAACCCTGAATACTGTTAGTAATGACTCTGGGAACCCTGAATACTGTTAGTAATGACTCTGGGAACCCTGAATACTGTTAGTAATGACTCTGGAGTAAACTCAGTAGTGTTTACTACACCAATCACACGCATATCACTGATGCGGTCCAAATACGTAATGACTTCAAATAGAAAACCAGCGTTCCCATTACAATATGCTCACACACACTTAACACGAACCACTGATATATAGTTTGAAATGCATTAATACAGCACAAATAATCATGACGTGCAATAGAC
>CM040912.1:2750000-2755000 GCA_023029165.1 Gobiocypris rarus
AATTCTGACTTTATATCTCACAATTTGACTTTATATTTTACAATTCTGACTTTATATCTCACAATTCTGACTTTATATCACACAATTCTGACTTTATATCACACAATTCTGACTTTATATCACACAATTCTGACTTTATATCACACAATTCTGACTTTATATCACACAATTCTGACTTTATATCTCACAATTCTGACTTTATATCTCACAATTCTGACTTTATATCACACAATTCTGACTTTATATCACACAATTCTGACTTTATATCTCACAATTCTGACTTTATATCACACAATTCTGACTTTATATCTCACAATTCTGACTTTATATCACACAATTCTGACTTTATATCTCACAATTCTGACTTTATATCACACAATTCTGACTTTATATCACACAATTCTGACTTTATATCTCACAATTCTGACTTTATATTTTACAATTCTGACTTTATATCTCACAATTCTGACTTTATATCACACAATTCTGACTTTATATCTCACAATTCTGACTTTATATCACACAATTCTGACTTTATATCACACAATTCTGACTTTATATCTCACAATTCTGACTTTATATCTCACAATTCTGACTTTATATCACACAATTCTGACTTTATATCTCACAATTCTGACTTTATATCACACAATTCTGACTTTATATCACACAATTCTGACTTTATATCTCACAATTCTGACTTTATATTTTACAATTCTGACTTTATATCTCACAATTCTGACTTTATATCACACAATTCTGACTTTATATCTCACAATTCTGACTTTATATCACACAATTCTGACTTTATATCACACAATTCTGACTTTATATCTCACAATTCTGACTTTATATCTCACAATTCTGACTTTATATCTCACAATTCTGACTTTATATCTCACAATTCTGACTTTATATCTCACAATTCTAACTTTATATTTTATTGCAAGATGTAAACTCACAATTGTGAGATAAAAAGTTGCAATTATCATTTAAAATGTTTTATTCTGTGGTTGAAACAGGCTTCCACAGTATCTGACTCCAGCATATATGGCAGAATTTAGTCTTGCCGTTGTGTAGAGTTTGCTGCAGTAGAGCGAGTGGATCAGGTAATCCGAGCTGCTGTGAGTGGGGGCGGGGCTAGTTTGCATCTTAATGAGACAGCCTAAACTAAATGAAGAGAGTGTAGAGTGACATTCAAGCTATTTTAACAGGTTTTCACAGGATTTTTTTTTTTAATATGTCATTTGATCATCAAGGTCGAGTTTTAAGGGATTCAATGATTGACTGCAGGGGGACTTTATTTAATGTGGAACTTTTCATACATATATAGGCTGCTCACTTATGGGATGTCAGGGCTGCCAATATTAAAAATAAATAAATCTATAAATAAATATACAAAAAAATGTAAAAAAGCAAAATAAATAAATAAATCTATAAATAAATATACAAAGAAATGTAAAAAAGCAAAATAAATAAATAAATCTATAAATAAATATACATAGAAAAGCAAAAAAAAAAAAAGAATAATTATTTATACATTTATTTCCCTATTTATGTATTTATTTATTTATATCCATATATATATCTATTTATTTATTTATTCATTTATTTATTTATATATTTATTTATTTATGCATTTATTTCTTCCAACATTTATTGGTGCGTATGGTAATGAGGAGGGCGGCAATGGAGCTCAGAGTGAAGGCGAGGGTGAAGCGTTGAGGCCACAGTGACACCTTGTGGTGTGGCTGAAACACAGTAAGTACATCCGACTGACGCTGAGACCAGACCACTGCATTTTAATGTAACTTCCAAACACAATACTGACAGCAACAGAAACTATTTGTTCTATTAAGCGGTGGTAGTCTTTAGCCTACTTCCATAAACTCATATCCAGGGGCAACTTTATTAAATGTATGAACGTCACGTTAATCCAAATATATGGCATGAAGTGATCCTTTAATATGAATCTAAAACAGACAGCAGGGGCAGCATGTCCTTGTCTTAATGAGTGAGTTACTTGATTCCTTAAAATACACTCAATCAAAAACAATGCGGTTCAGCTGTAGATTTGTTTCTGATCATTTCTATTTAGGCCTATTTAAAAATAATAACAATAAAAATAAATAAATAAACGCATGACCAAGTGTTCAAAACGTTGGCAGAGAAGGGGTCATGTTCGGGGGAACAACATGATCGGCTATTTTTGAGTTTAATACACAAACCTGCATGACATAGAGCAGCTACATTCAGAAATGGAAATTACCAATGCATTAATATTTTGTTTGAATTTCAGAAAAGTCGATTTTATAATTACGGGTTTTTTTTCAGAATAGTAAAGTGTCTATCCAAGTATCATACTGATCAAATATCAAGCTATCTTTATCTAATAGTCTACTTCAAAGATCCAATGAAATTATTGATTGTTAAAAATGTATATATATGTTTTATTATTATTTTTATTATTATTATAATTATTATTAGGCTACAATAAGGTTGGGGGCCGTGTACCCCTCAATATTGGAAAATGCTGCCTGTGTCCTACCCAAAATGAGCCTGTCACACATAGGCTACTCCGTTTGCAGAAAGCGTGCGGTGCAGGTGAACCGATTAAAGCTTTCACGCCGATGCGGTCCGGCATCTGTTCCGGGAGCGGTGCATACAGCCGTGCAGAGATCAGCGTTTCATTTCATTTGAATAATATCAATAGCCTAATAAGAAGAAGAAAGAAAGAAAGAAAGAAAGAAAGAAAGAAAGAAAGAAAGAAAGAAAGGTGATTTCATGGGATGTATACAAAAATGTTTAGGTTTTTGTATTTGTTTCACCTGTTGTAGCCTATTATGAACTTCATGTTGTATGATAGCCTATAACACCGTTGCTGTGCCCTATAAAGCCTAAAATGCGATTTGTAAATTGCCTAATAATAATAATAATAATAGCCTAATAATAATAGCCTAATAATAATAGCCTAATAATAATAATAGCCTAATAATAATAATAGCCTAATAATAATAATAATAATAGCCTAATAATAATAGCCTAATAATAATAGCCTAATAATAATAATAGCCTAATAATAATAGCCTAATAATAATAATAGCCTAATAATAATAATAATAATAGCCTAATAATAATAATAATAGCCTAATAATAATAATAATAGCCTAATAATAATAATAGCCTAATAATAATAGCCAAATAATAATAATAGCCTAATAATAATAGCCTAATAATAATAATAGCCTAATAATAATAATAATAGCCTAATAATAATAATAATAATAGCCTAATAATAATAGCCAAATAATAATAATAGCCTAATAATAATAATAATAGCCTAATAATAATAGCCTAATAATAATAATAGCCTAATAATAATAGCCAAATAATAATAATAGCCTAATAATAATAATAGCCTAATAATAATAGCCTAATAATAATAATAGCCTAATAATAATAATAATAATAGCCTAATAATAATAATAATAGCCTAATAATAATAGCCTAATAATAATAATAGCCTAATAATAATAATAAGCCTAATAATAATAATAATAATAATAGCCTAATAATAATAATAGCCTAATAATAATAATAGCCTAATAATAATAATAATAGCCTAATAATAATAGCCTAATAATAATAATAGCCTAATAATAATAATAATAGCCTAATAATAGCCTAATAATAATACTAATAATAGCCTAATAATAATAGCCTAATAATAATACTAATAATAGCCTAATAATAATAGCCTAATAATAATAATAGCCTAATAATAATAGCCTAATAATAATAGCCTAATAATAATAATAGCCTAATAATAATAATAATAGCCTAATAATAATAATAATAATAGCCTAATAATAATAGCCTAATAATAATAATAATAGCCTAATAATAATAATAGCCTAATAATAATAATAATAATAGCCTAATAATAATAGCCTAATAATAATAATAATAGCCTAATAATAATAATAATAATAGCCTAATAATAATAGCCTAATAATACTAATAATAGCCTAATAATAGCCTAATAATAATACTAATAATAGCCTAATAATAATAGCCTAATAATAATAGCCTAATAATAATACTAATAATAGCCTAATAATAATAGCCTAATAATAATACTAATAATAGCCTAATAATAATAGCCTAATAATAATAGCCTAATAATAGATAATAATAATCTAATAATAATAATAATAGCCTAATAATAATAATAATAGCCTAATAATAATATAATAATAATAATAGCTTAATAATAATAATAGCCTAATAATAATAATAGCCTAATAAATAATAATAATAATAATAAAGTTATGTAGGCTACTAGCATATGTATATATTGACATTTTTTAACAATCAATAATTTCATTGGATCTTTGAAGTAGATTATTAGATAGAGATAGCTTCGATATTTGATCAGTATGATACTTAGATAGACACTTTACTATTCTGAAAAAAAAAAAAAACGTAAATATTCAATCGACTTTTCTGAAATTCAAAACAAAATATTAATGCATTGGTAATTTCCATTTCTGAATGTAGCTGCTCTATGTCATGCAGGTTTGTGTATTAAACTCAAAAATAGCCGATCATGTTGTTCCCGAACATGACCCGTTCTCTAGAACACTTGGTCATGCGTTTATTTATTTATTTTTATTGTTATTATTTTAAATAACGATAGGCCTAAATAGAAATGATCAGAAACAAATCTACAGCTGAACCGCATTGTTTTTGATTGAGTGTATTTTAAGGAATCAAGTAACTCACTCATTAAGACAATGACATGCTGCCCTGCTGTCTGTTTTAGATTCATATTAAAGGATCACTTCATGCCATATATTTGGATTAACGTGACGCTCATACATTTAATAGAGTTTATGGAAGTAGGCTAAAGACTACCACCGCTTAATAGAACAAATAGTTTCTGTTGCTGTCAGTATTGTGTTTGGAAGTTACATTAAAATGCAGTGGTCTGGTCTCAG